>JABBWL010000185.1:0-133428 GCA_016758765.1 Suillus cothurnatus
ACAGGGCACAGGCGCAGCGCTTCTTCGTGCAAAGAGATGGCCTCATTGAGGTCATGGTAATTGCCTTGGTGATTGAAGCGGGTCAAGAGTGACAAGGCCAAGTTATCTAGGTAGGCATAACGTTCAGAATGTCCCTCAGGGGACAAAGAAACGGCTTCACGACCGCATTGGATGGACTCGTCTAGATCGTCAATGCTGCGGCATTGTTCAAAACGTGATATGAGAGCCCATACAAGCATGTCGAGTGCGTTTGGACGGTGCTCGTTGCCCAGAGGACAGAGCTCGAGTATGACTCGTCGAATGTGAATGCCTTCATCGGATGCGTCTATTGGAAGATTGTTGCATTCGCGGATCACATAATCGACGCCGTTTGCCCCTGCCGCGATGCTATGAAGGTAGGTACCCTCTGGACAGAGGGGCAATAGCTTGCAGTACAGTTGCGCAGATTCGTGGATATAGGCGGCGATGAAGTTCTCCTTTGCGTAGCGCCAGTTCAATGCTGAGGTGAGGTGATAAAGATATAATGGATGATCGGGGTGGCCCTGCGGACACAATGCAAGGGCTTCACGGAAGAGAGAAGTGACAGAGTCAATGTCTTGAAGATCATTTTGAATGTAGCCTTCAAGGCGGGCCCACGCGAGGTTGGTGAGAGCCCCTGCGCGGTCAGGATGGCCAACCGGACATTGGTCTAGGACCGACTGAAAATGCTGCATGGCATCGTTCAGGTGAGAGACTGTCTCGCTTGTCACGTATGTGGCAAATCGTTCATGGCCTACATCCGTCTCTCGAGCAATCTCACTTTCAACGATGGACTACAGTCGGTGTTCCGTCAACAAATGCCAACAACGCAGAGGCTGATGTCACTCACATCAAACAGTGCGCTATCCTGATTGTTGCAAGGATATACAACAGCGGCCTTCAGAGTGAGGGAAGAGTCATCGCCGTCAGTGGATGGGAAGGAAATGTCTACGATATGTGAGTAGATGCGAATGAATGAGAAGGAGGTTGCTCACCGAAAGGCTCATCTCCGCGATCGAGTAGCTCATCCCACGATAATTCGAATTTGGCCACGACTTCCCCATTTCCTAGCATTCGACCGAGTTCGTACGATACTCTGATTTCCAGCGATAACTCGGGCACCTCATGTAATGATCTACAAACGAATGATCAGTTTTCAAGTCACATCTAACATTTGTTATGCGCCTTACAAGATCACAATATCGCCCAACACTTCGGATTTGTTGGATGATACCACTCGGACGGCTGATTTCCAGCGCCTCTTTGAATCGGCATTAATGGCTACGTAAAAGCCTGCAGGTATGCGCTCGGAAGGGAGTGGAAGATTGTTTACCCTGATGACTGTAGGGAGTGAGGATGAGGCACTAAACAAATACGAAGATTATATGGAACTCACATTCAAGTCTGACAGATCGTCCTTCTAAGCTATCTGACATGGTGGTGCGATGACGAAAAGGACAAGGATCGAGGATGGGCTGGGTGGTGGGTAGGAGAAGACGGGAGTGAGGTAATGGGGAATGTGAATGGAGGGAGAAGATAAGCTGAGGGTTAGAACGTTCAGGTGATGCTGCACGTGTATTTCATGTTGTTCGAGCGCTCATGATAGACGCTTACATTAAGCGCCGAGGCTAAAAAATCACCAGCTAGCAGTAAACAGCGATGGATCAGCGAAAGTGGTACGTCGATGACAACTTGGAACGTCCTGTGACGTAGCTAGACTAGTGGTTGTTCGAAAAGTGATATGATCATTAGCAAAAGACTGAGGCAAAACATAGAATCTCGTATATTTTATGGTGCAAACAGTACAAACCACTAAAAACGACGGAGGCAGGTGGAATTGATGTAGTGACGCGCTACGGGCAGTGAAAAGCCGATACGTTGTATATGACTCCATGGGAAGGGGGAAGAATGATCGAGCTAGAAATAAAGGCAACAGTCGAATGTAATTGCAAGAACTACACGGTGGGACGTAACCACCCTCGAGCTCTGAGTGAAGAACAAGTCAGCATTGGAGATAACAAGAGAATTTGAACCAACCTGTAGACGGCTATATACGTGGGATGTTGACAACACTGCGGCGGTTTCGGAGTTTCCCCCAGGCAAGATTTGAATTCAAATGTGATTGACAAATTAGGTATTTTCACTTGCAATTTTGACACCGGAAGAATGTCATATTTAGACGTGTGATACAATGACAAAGCGAAATAACACATTTTGACACAAATTTTGAGCCTCGGGAAATGTATAAAATACATGAAATTTTTTTAATACGAACAATGATGCATCAAATATGACGTTTTGTAATACAATTTTGTCCAATAGTAAATACAACATTTTGCCTGCAGAGAAATCTTCTGCAAAATATTATGTAATGACAAACATTTTCTCACCTCAGGGAAATTCAAATTTTGCCCAAGGCGAAATGTGAATAGAAAATGTGAAGTCTTAGCAAGCGTAAAATACTATGGGCGCTGGTTGGGCATTCAGCGGGTATTCACTGGGCAATGGGACAGATTAAATCCGTTCTAATGCAAAGGGTTAGTGTTAAGGTCGTACTCAAGGGTAATGGATCCGAAGGGCTTCGGCCTCAGCTTGTACGCTGTGCCCCTTTCCCGAGTATAGCCCCGTATTTCAGAATGCTATAAGTATCATATCCGAAGATCCGGATGGCTGTTGTAGCATATCCGAAGGTCCGGACGACTATCGTATGGTATCCGGTTATAGAGGAAGGTAACGTATCCCTATCCGAAGACAAGGAATAGTATCGTATGATATCCAAAGGTAAGGATTAGTATCGTATTCCTATCTGAAGATAAGGAATAGTATCATATACGTATCCGGATGGCATCTGGATATCGGACGAGAGTATAAGGGCTAGTCTAGACAAGTCTAGGACTAGAAACTAACAGAGTATTGACTATCCGTAGATAGAGGCGGATGTGTATAGACTATCGGATACAATCCTTAAGTCTCAGAGGGTGACAAGAGTTGTTAAGACTCAAGTCCGGATAACGGAATGAGGACAATCTAAGATGATATTCGAACTGGGGTGCTATAAGACATATACAAGAGTTTATATAAGATAGAACTACGCGAGAGGCTATGCACAAAGTATCGCAATGTATAAGTAACGCTTATTAGAAGTCAATCATAAGCCGGAAGATAATCACAAGTGAAGCGGATCAGTAAACATAGCTGGAAATTAATCACAAGTGAAACGGATCAGTAGAACATAGCCGGAAGAAAGCATAACCGATAAACCGGAAAGGAGGATATACTAAATGGAGGAAATAAGCAGTGTTTAACGTTATATGAACAGGATATGAATGAAGAAGCTTATCGTGACGGATCCGGTACGGATCTGTGGATCGGATCTGATCGGATCTGACATCCGGAACTTCAGATGAGAAGCGCGAATGTATGGGATATGACAGTTAGTATTAATAATGACTAGTGTGCGAGTCTGGCGCAGAATAATCTAGGGTTAGGAATACAACTCTAAGTATTTCATTGATCAAACACTATGTCTGGAGCCAATCAGAATATGAACAATGTAAGTCGCTGTCAATAGTCTGTGCATTCTCATGAGGATTGATGAAGCCGTCTGTGCAGCAAGTTAATGGCAACTTAAACAATGTAAGTCATAGTACATACCATCTGAATTGCGCATATCCTAATGTTAAAACATCAGATCACTGAAGCTGACATCGTGTGTTAGCGTGGTCCAGGTCCACTAGACGTACAAAAACTGACAGCATCATCCGTCAGGGGTAGCAGGCTGGTCAAGCTCAAGGGCAAAGTTTTGCAGTAACAACATCTGCAATGGTAAGTCCGTGACCATCATAGTTGTGCATTAACTACAATATGTACTAGGCTCTTTGGAACTATGCACATCAAATTGTTCAAGACAATCTAGAGCATATGCAGACTCAGCTGAACACTCTGCGCCCCCATCACCCCCCCATCCTAATGTTGCACTGGGACAAATGCCTCCTTGCTCTAATGGTGGAAGATAAATGTGACGTACTGGTCCGCCTATGGCAGGAGCTGAACGACATCGAGAGCCTCCTAGGTGTAGAGCATATCTAGAACACAGCGTCTGCACCAGATTATGAAGAATGTAGATAGGCGTTATGTAGTATGGCTTTGGGTTCCCGAACAGCATAGGTTTTTGATGCGAGTACCATCTGGCAGGAACAATACTGAAAATCCCAATGCGTGTGCCTCCGGAAGGGCTCACCCAATGGCTTCCTCATTGCTGCATCCTATAGCCAAACAGTGCGATCTGAAAAATCAGAGATGATGCCAGTGCCATCCGGCAAGAATGAGACTGACTAAATGAAATCCGTGTGCCCGCACAAGTGCTCACCTAATGGCTACCCCATTGCTACATCATACAGCCGGACAGTGAAGCCCCAGATGTGGCAGCCAGCCTTACTTGCATTGGGGGCAGGTGGTAGATCTACGCTACTCAAAATGAGGCGAGTATCATAGCGATAGACCCGAAATACTCACATGCAAGCTATTCAAATGGCAACAGTACTTGCAAAACCGTGCCCTTAGTAGACAGCTAAGTCGTTGAACTTCAAATACAAACCAATTCCTGTCTCTGCAAGTCTAATAGTACTTATGTCAAACAGATCAAATAAGCGAGGACATCAACTCGAACATTTAAAAATTTAATGCCCTTGGATCTATGGGACTGACAAGCATCATCTTAACCCACCCTCTCTGAGTATTCTTATCTTTCTCAACCTTGATCCTCACAATGACCTTGTCGAAAACAAATATTGTCAATGGATGGGAACTTATTCAGATGCATCAAGTGAGCTGGCGGTGTCCTACTACTTAAGGGTCTTATGAACAATGCATGTATAATGACAACACAATTATACGGGATAAGACTTCTTGCCAGTCCTTAAGTACATGGTCTATGACTTTTCTACTTTGTGGTAGATAACGTGTGAGTTCTTGGGAGGGTTTATTTAAAAATGTCCTCTTCTTGTTCCTTGGTTAGATTATCCCTACTTGGTTTCTGGAGTTCTTCTGTACTGAGTGTACCTGACTGAGTGTTGCTGGATCGTGTCTCCCTTCCTGAAAAAGAGAGGTAGTGTTGACTGAGTGTTTCTGGATCGTGTCTCCCTTCCTGAAAAAGAGAGAGGCCGGTAGTGTATAAACTTTTAGCTAGAAAGCTGTACTGTGTTATATAGTCAACCCCTGTAAGGTAGTATATAACCTGAGACTGTATGTCTTAATCTTACTTCAAGGCTCCTGATTGGCCTGCACTTAAATCTTACTTTATCTCACACTATTTGAGAGAAGACTGAAAGTGGGAAGCTTGCTTTTATTCAAGGGTGTAAATGGGCTCCTTTTATACCTTTTGGGAGGCCATATTACTAAGCATGATCCATCACAGGGATTGGTAAGAATGTGCTTACAAACCAAACCTTAAGATGTGTTGAGTCAGCTTAATTACAAAGTAGATACTAAATAAGTGTAATTTTACAAAGCATGAATAAAAGATGGAATGAGTCATCACATGGATTGGTAAGATTGTGCTTACAAACCAGGTCCATAGGTGTGTTGAGTCATCCTTGTTAGTAAGTGGATTATAAATACAACTGCAAGTCTTACAAAGCATGACCAATCATGACAAAACATGATGAGTCAAGTTGAATTCTTACAAACCAAGGTATTTCTCAGTCACATGACAGGCTTACAAATATTCCTGGTGGCTTCTGAGAAAATATGATGGCCAAATAAAACAAAAATAAACATAAAGAAACCAAATCTTATAGAAGAAAATAAGATATAGGGAAAATAGGGGTCAGGAATGAAGAAAAAGAAACTAGCTAGAAAATAAAGGAAAAAGGGTAGAGTAACTTGGTGATAGGAAACAGTATGGTGCCTAAGACCTTCCTTATCACTCCTTATCTGTATATCTGTCATGGTATGGATCATATACCATGCATGACAGTGGTGCACAAGGACATCTGAGAAATGTAAATATAATACAAGGGATTCTGTCGAGTGTTGTACAGGCCATGTACCTGCGTAGTGATGAATAGGACTGGTAAAATGATAGATTGGGCTCGCGTAATGCCCGAACATATCTTGTGAGATACCGCCAGAGCTGAAGTATTTTGCAGATGGTATACACCTCATCGCAATATGCACACTGATATGTTAAAAGCGGGTTCTGTTGGATCCTAATGTAGTGGAACAATCAACAGGATCGCACAAACGGCAGAGAACAATGCACTAAGCATTTATCAAGGGATTCTGCTAGTACACCCGAGCTGAAGACGTCAAGTTTGAGTCCCTTTCACTTTTGCAAGATGTCTTGCAATTTCTTGAAGGTGACGGTGGTAGATGTCGTCTGTGAAAGGCTGAGAAAGTACGTGCAGCAGACAAGAGAAGCATACCTCAGTACTGATGTTTGCAGGAAAGATTCTCGAGTCTTTCTTGCTATGCTCGTATTAGCCAGCAACACGAATTCTTCAACCAGAGAGTTCGTCTTATGTAATGCCTTTTGTTCCACATCTACCGGATCGGATGACTCGGAGCTATCGAGGTGATGCGAGGTTGAGCATGCCAGCTGCCATCAGCTTGGCTTTCAGTTTCTGTGCAAGTGAGTTCAATGGTTGAATGCTTTGTGTGAACTTATCATTTAGTTTTCTGCAGTTGAGTCGTCAGCATTATAGGAAAATAGGTTGAGAGATGTCTCACTTACAGGTCATCTTTTCGGAGTTGCGCCTAGATGATGCGCGGATACTTTTGCCATCAGCAAGCAAACGCGATGCTTTCTGTTCGGTCAATGACAGACTTGCAAACTCATCAACAGGAGGGGTGGGCTGCCTGCAGAGATAGTGGGTTATGTGTTGTTGATGCAAAATCACAGCTACAATAGAATTAGTACTTGTATCAACCATGTTTGAGGTCTTTTCAAAGGCTTACCTGAGACTGGACGACAACAATAAGATGCACAAAGTAAGGGAAAAGCTCGGCGTATTCACTGGGCATTGTTGTAAGTCAGTCACGATGCACTCGCAGTACCAAATCACGCAAATTCACAAGCTGTGGATGGTAAAGGTACACTAAGAATGATTGATTTCAAAAGTGAGCACAAAGCAGATATTGGAGTAGACTGCAGGTGATGATGAACCTGGAGTAAGGACATCTAGTGAGGCTCGCATCCCATCTCTGTTACCAGGCATGTCCTCCCAATACCAGAAGTACATTAGGGAAACCCTGCCTCTAGTAGCCATCCGCGGTCAGATTCTCTTCAAAGGGAGTGAAACTCACCATCCATGCTTGAAAGATAGTGAAGCCTGCCATCCGGACTGTCATAGCTCTCAGTACACCAAACAGGTATATATGTAGAGGGTCCTGTGCGCGACATGTATTGGCTGGTCAATGTCACTTGGCGAAGTGTTCAATTTTTGAAGGAAGGTGTTTAGGGGCGGAAGACATACCTCCACATGATTTCCTTTACTGATTTGCATGTCAGCCATACTAGTCAACTCTTGGTAAAAAATCCCGTTCTCTCCGTTCTTCACAGGTGGAGCGCGCATCGTCCTCCAAAATGGCAAGTTTTGGTCCTCTTCCAAGAAGGTAGGGAATTGATTTACTGATCATGACTGCCAAAAGACAGGGGTGGCCCCTTGAGGAGACAGGCAGGGTGTGCTTCAGATTATGGAAAACAGAAGAGTACAACTTTGAAGCATCTTTGGTTTTGGAGTACTTATGAACTTGATGTGACGGGTAAGACCACTGCTGCGGTTGTCAGAAGATAAACAGACTTGCTAAGGTTTACTCAGCTTAGCTGGGGAGCCGATGCATTTTGGAATGGTAATAGGGCACCTACAACTCATTGTTACCAAAATTTTATTTCCAATGAGTGATAGCACCTGGTGCGTATGTAGCCAGATGCGAGGAGAAGTCTCGAGACTAGAGTAGTGAACACTAGCTCAAGCTCGATTACTTGTGGTGAGACTCGTAGAGTCGATGTGACAAACATACCTATGTCAAAAGCATGTGTGAATCTACTGAACATAAAAGCAGGAGAGGAACATACGCTCCCCAGTTGCGCGTAATGATGCCCACTACTCGGCCGGTTGGTTGCTTCTCCGTAGGAGCCATTTCATATGTTCAGCATGAAGAGCCTTTGATTCGTGCTCATGCACCATCAGGTCGTCGCCCTCTTCCTCTGAGTCCTCTGCATTATCTTTTCTGAGTGTCGCTGAGAAGAAAATTAGCACTCAGTCAGCCAGTTGGCTGGCCTTCCTGGTCAATTTCGTCGAATACTCCGACCACCACAACATCCCCCTGAACTGCTCGGTTCATATTTTCCCTGCCCACTAGAAGGACAAGTTTTGTGAACGCAGGTACAGGAATGGTACCCTGAAAGAAATCAGTACTGGCATCAGCGGAGGCATTCATTGCAAACCTTAAGGTAGTTTTATTGGTTTGCGTCGAAGTGACCTCGATGGAGCTGAGTGGCTTTGACACCAATTGCAAAGTCATATTCACCACACATCAGCAGAGAGCGCAGTACGCCCTGCAATGGCACTGGTGGCTCCACTTCATCTGAGCCAGTTGCCGAAAGTGAATCAAGAAGTTCATCATGCCCTCCACATAACTGCGCACTTCAGGACTTCTTTAAGAAAGCAAGATGAAGTACCTATCAGATGAAACATACCTGAAATGCATGGGATTCTCTCCTTGCCTCCTTCTTGGTGATTTTCAAACTCATCTGTAATCAATACAACCTTGGGTAGCGCTGAATTAGGTTGACCCTGGATTGGAGGGTGTGCCAGTGTTAGATGCACATTGTACCACAGTGCAGCTTTCCTGATGCCCATGTAAATTTTATTGGTATACCCAATGATGCAAGTCTGAATACCAACCTCGATCATTCCGGTCGTTTGGCATCTTGTCTTCTTCTCACACGATGGCAGTCTCTCTATGACACATATATCAGTAATGAGGAGATTTTGTGACACTCCAGGGGAATGCCAAGATTTGTTGTTAACCACGGCAGAGCAAAACTCGACGATATATGAAAGATGACTTACGACCTGAACTCATTGTAAAACACCCATACTTCCGCTCGTCAGTCATTGCAAGAGCCTTGAGGCGACTATACGAGGGTAATGACCGGTGATGAACTTCCTCCATAACGGCTTGTAGGATGAGTGTGAAATAAGTGGATTCGATCAAGTCCATCTGTAAGGTATCAGAGTGATACATGACCTCATACTCGTGTGCATACCTATGCAAGAAATACATTAGTATCGAGTAGGATATAGTGCCCAGTGAGGAAAGTTTTGTGGGTGGTATCTGCGGAACACAAAAGAACGGTCTGTGCCATTGCATCACATGCCCTACAGCCATCAACATCACAAAATATATTGTCTCAAAGGTACCATTCGCGTAGAACTAAGTAGAAACAGCTATGAACAGATAAAGCATCATGATGAGATGAACCTATGAAATACCTTTGATAACTTTTCCTTGGGCAGTCTTTTTGAAGAACATCCACTGAGTGGGAACATGATATCGCTTCACTAGTCTGTTCCATGATACCTCGATGGACTTGAATGCAGTCAAACAAAGTAGCAGTCTCTTCAAGAGTGCAACCTGAAAGACAAATACATGAGAGCTCAATGAGGCAAAGATATAAGAAACACCTCTCATCTCAACTATACACACTATCACAAATAGTTGTTTCAAGACAAGCAATCCGCAGTAAAGGAGGTACTGTACGAAAAAGCTCAATCGACGCTCAATCGACAACATGAACAAGATCTGATGACTCACATGTTTCCACTCTACAAGATTCAGTGCCCATGGATTGCCGAGCGAGTTAAAATCATTGGTTGAATAGACAGTAAGGTTCTGTACGCAATGTTAGTTGTAGAAAGAAAAAGTATCTAAAAATGAGTGGTGGAGTAGGGCACCCCCTAGTCAGTGGGTTGCAGAGGCAGGAATTTTCTGGAAGTTCGAGTAGCTTAGTCAGCTGGAGAGCAATAGTCAGAGCATGTCAGTAGATACAGATTTTATCACATTCAAGTGCCTAGCACATTCACCAAGGTTGGAGCTGCTGCTCTGATGGCACAGTAGCTGTTATTTTGAACATCAAGTTATTCTAATGTGTACTGAATCGTGAAAAATGCGTGACTGGCATTGGGTACTCAGCGCCTGCTGGTCATATAGCGGGTATTGCCAGCTGAATTAAAATTAGCCACTGTCTGGTGGAGTCTTATGTAGAGTCATCGTATAGTAGTCCTGTAGTGATCGAGATACCAGTATCAGTGTCGTCTGACATGAAATAAAGAAACTGACAAGTGAAGCCTCAGATATCGAACACATAGCCACGTTGATGGAGGGGTCATCTAATCAGGTTTGAATATTTATGCTAGTTTTCTATTGTCAGCTCTGTATGTCATTATCTGAGATGGACGTACCTAGTCGGATGCCTCCACGTCAAGCACAACGCTTTGCATGTGTTTCTCGGTGGATAATACTACAGGTCATGTCAAAGTAGTTAGTACATGGAAGTAGTAATGACGTTCGGCACCTACACAATGAACTGCGCTTTAGATGTAGATAGCAGGGCCGAACTGAACCTGAAGCTCATAAGTAAATTACAATATTTGCTAATCAAGGGCATGCTTACCGAAGTGCCATTGCACTGCGGGCACACAACAGGCCAACTTTTAATTGAATGAGCAGAAGCTCGTTCAAGGTGCTGCTATGCAGGTCCACTTTACATTGCTTTATTCAAACCTCCTAAACTTATAATTAAACATCAAGTTTCATTATAGAATAGGGTTATTCCAAAGGGCATTGTTCCACCTCATATGGTGAATGACTACATAACGAAGCTCTGGAATGTCTGCGAATGATGAAACTCAATCCTATTCATTGTGAGGCCATTATTATAACATGTCAAAGAGGGGAGGACGCACCCGGTGTCTTGTTACTTGAGGGTCTTATAGGTTGCTCAGAATACAATGACTATCACAATTGTATTCGATAAGACTACAGGTGCCAGCTGCCTCAAGTTCACGGTCAACGGATTTTCTACTTCTCGGTTGATAACGTGCTGTTCGTGGGTGGTCAAAGAGTGATGAATCACCTTCTTTGTTGGTCTCTTCTGATAGTAAGGAAGTATATATATATTGTCAGGTTACTCTGAACCTAGTAGGTAATATTAGACCTCTGCTGATGCTGGCTAGATAATACAAGTCTCCCTTCCTGTAAAAGAGAGAAAGCTGAACTAAAACGAATAGACGAATACGATAGATTGTTGTATAGGCGATCCCTGTAAGATAGTATACAACTAATCTGACTAGATTATACCACGGTTTTCTAAGGCAACACTAGGCCTTCACTTTCTTCTGGATCTCACACTAGGAGACAGAAAGGGGAAAACACCTGTTCAAATTCTTACTAACTCTCACACGGTTTGAGAGAAGAATGGAAAAGGGAAAACTTAATTATTGTGTGAGAATGGAGTCCTTATATACATTTTGGAAACCATCCTTACTAAGCAATGAGTCATCACTGGATTGGTAAGAATGTGCTTACAAACCAAGCCTTTTGGTGTGCTGAATCAGCTGCTTACTAAAGTACATGAGTAAAATATTACAAAGCATGACGAATCATGACCAAACATGATGAGTCATGGAAAAGTCCTTACAAATCAGATTATTACCAGTCACATGACATGCTTACAAACATATCTGAGTGGTTCACTGATGTAATCAAGTGGCTGAAAAATAGAAAGAGACTGGAAACTGATAGAAAACTACAAATACAAGTAAATAAATGAATCAGAATAGGAAACTAAGCTTATGATAGTGAGAAATATATCCTAGTATACTTCCCTAATCATCTCCTTCTATATTCCTTATCGTATATGTCATGGTATGGAGTGCATACCATGCATGACACCAGCACAAAGACACTGCAACAATATGCTGCGCAGAGAAGTTCCACCGCGTGAAATGAGACACGACCCACTCAGGTATGACAATTTCAAGATGGTCAGAAAGCACTGATGAATATAAACAAGCCGGGAAATGAGGATAGTGGCGGAAAGGATCCGGGTAAGAGTGCAGGGGAAGGTGACATCGCACAGCAAAGGCTACTCCTTGCTGGGTCTCAAAGATAAACTTGATAATACCTGGTGTTGGTTGCATGCTCTTGACACCGTCAGGATAATAGAGGATTAGGCTGTTGCCTACATGAGTAGAGTCGCAAGTGTAGGTTGATCCATTGTGGAGTATGCGAGCATGTAAGACTGCCCACTGAACTTTGATCGGCTGAGAGAGGTCTTCTGGAATCATGCCTTTTGGTCTGAGCGACGTTGGGCGACCTTCAGATGAATCGCTAGGAGTAGCATTGATTGGGGGAGACACGAATCTGTCAAATAGCAACTTCACCTCCCTAAACACAGGAGGACAAGAAGGTTGGTTCAGCCCGTATTTGAGCTTTGCAGCCTTGATGTATGAGTGGAGGAGGGTCGATTCTTGCTGACCTGCATGGAGGCAGTGTAAGAATTCTATCAACAGGGAGGTTGGAATAGTACCAAAAATGTGATTGCTGGGCAAGTGTTGCAGCTGGCTGATCAGGTGCTCATATGGGAAACACCACCATGACTGCATGGGACCGAAGAGTTGTAGGTAGTCCCAGACATGCAATGCCATGTGGCCATTGGTGCGATGGGATGCATGAGGAAGCAATACCTGCAAGTCCCTCATCCAAGCAATAATGTATCTATGGTATGCTTCTGCTCGAGCTGTTGTCATGAATCGTAGACATACAATGTGGACGGCAGAAACAAGGGCCATCATATGATCAAGGATAGCATGACAACTGGCTGTGATTTCTGGGTTGCAGTGTGTGGATCCCTCACCCCATGAACTAACCAGCGCTATGGGTAAGTATACTGTAGTCAACGTGCACCATTCGTCAGCCTTCATGGTCCCAGCTTTTGTTTCTCCAAAGTTATAGGGGGCTGATCTCAACGAGGACACCGTATCAGTGTCCCGAATGACATCAGCAATACATCGCATGACATCTGGGGTAGCAATGCGCAATTTTGACAGCCTAGGAATGAAAGGCTGTGTTCGACACTACAAAGCGCAACTTGAGAGGGTAAAAGAACACCATTGAAATAAAATATCTACCCAGCCAATGAGCGATTTAACCCAGTGTGCTTTGTAGACATTTTTGCCAGAGTGTGCAATGTCTGGCCTGATGCCCAAGCCTTCCAACACAAACCGAAGATATACGACCTTCTTCAACATCAGTTTCTTCTCTAACTCGAAAATGTGGTGCTCAATGAGCTCGGTATCATTTTCTTCAAGGTCAGGAACTGCTTCTGTAAGGAGGCTTTGAATTGACTTGACAGCCCTAATGTCTTTCTCGGTAAATGTTTCAGGTTTGTTGAAATCAATGTCGAAGGACGGATGATCAAAAGCAGAGATGGTGTCAGACTTGCAATGTGTGGAATCAGCTGTGAGACCCAAGAATTCACAAAAATGAGCGTGCACAAGGCCTTCCAGTAGACAATGCATGGTGTTGACGACAATTTGATGAGAGGGATCCCAATAAGATAACCTCCAGAGTGTAGACCACTGCACCCCATGTGATATGAACAACTTGTTACGCTCGGCTGAAGTTCTGGCGTTCTTCCAGAGCTCGGCATACTGGTGCACTTCGCTCTTGTCTCGAAGTCCCCAATCCTCAGATTCAATATTTGTTCTACTGGAAGTTGACTTGTGCCAGCAATGGCAGGCAGTGCAATAAAAATGGCTTGTTGGACCTGCTAGCTGAGCGGCCTTTCTCGCAGCCAGAAGGTCGCACACTAGACATGCTATGGCGCTGCATGTAACCCGACCACGAGCATGGAGAGCTGTGTGGCAATAACATATCCCGCGCTCCCAACTTTCCACCATGTCGTTAACTATGGGGTCGAGGAAGTGATTCAACTTATCTCCCGAAGGTTCTGAAGGCCTGGGAATGATACCAGCCAAGTACATGTTCTCGGGTTTGTATTGGATATTGAGGGGGAGGTTCAAACATGCACATGAGATGATGCCGGTGGATGTTGATGCATTTCGCTGAAGATTGCCTTCAATATTGAAAAAATCAACATTGAGTGTGAAGGCGTATTGGCCTTCATCGCCTCTGTCAATAAATAGAGACTGCCCGTCGGGGCCCTTGAAAGTGCAAAAGAAGTTCACATCCCAAACATCTTTGATAATATGTGGTGGCGGACTCCCAATGGACGCTAGTAAATCATCGCAGGGTCTATCCATCAGCGCTTCCAGGTCGGGATGAGACAGTAGTCCAGCAAGGTAGTCGTGGAAGTGGTGATAAATGAAAGTTGTTATGGGCACTGATTGCCCATCAGCAGAATGCTGCAGCAACAGTTCATTGCAAGGACCATTCTCTGGTATCGGATTGTTGAAACAATTTGTGGGGTATTGCGCGTGACTTGCGTTGAGATCGGCCTTTGGTTTATATGTACAATTACATGCTGGACAGACTGCATAAGTAGTGGTCTGGCCATCAAGTTTGAAGTGTGAAAGTGCGGCTTCCATAGACTGCAGGATTTGACCAAGTATGTTTTGACAATGAGACAAAGAATGAGGGCTTTGTGACTCCATCGCAATGCTCAAAATTAGGGAAATAACACCCAGGAGGAACTCCCCTCGTCTACGACCAATGCCGAAAATGACAACAGAGACTGCCCTTAGAAAGAGGGATACCTGGGCAACCTCGTTGCAGAAGTCAATTGGAAAATCGTAATGATGTACTTGATGCATCTTAGTCCGGAAGGGCACAAGGAAGAAATGAAAGCAACTCACAGGAATCAAACTCAATTGGCTCAAATGACACAGGAAGCTCATCTTCCATGTTGAGAAGGAGTGTATGCATTTCATAGCACGATGCCTCTAGCCAACTTCTGCGAGAAACGACAGAAGATACCTTCTGCTTGACTTTTCTGAGGGTTGCACAAGAAGTTGCAGAGGCAATTCGAGTGCGAGTCCTGTCCATCTGTAACTCCACAATATTCAAGGCTACTTGGGCCCTTGACTGTTGCCGCGTTTCAGCAGCCTGCAGAACACAGGCAATGTGTCTGGGAAACTAAATTAGTGAACACCAGGTAAAGCGAGGTATGATGCTCACTGTGTGTCATCTGGAGTGAATCCAGCCGCCACATCAGCCAAAGCATTACTGGCCTTTCCCTTATCTTGTTGAACTTCTGAACGCGAAACCCATAATTTGCTATGACTGTCTGGATCGGCGTCATTGTCGGATAACATAATGGCAAATAATTTGGTGGTGATATCGTCAATTGCCACTGGTGTATTGGACTCATATTGGGGAGATGACACCTCAGGATATGTGGCATGAAGTGAACCGGGAGGCTGGAGCTGGCGAGCAAGACAAAGCACAGAGGTTTCACGTTCAGAAGAAGCGATGTTGGCGGCTTGCACCAAATGCACATTTTTCAAAGTGATGGGGATTTCTTTGCCTCCAGGATTCTTAGGCACACCATCCTCTCCAACATCGCAGCATCATGCACATCTGCAAAGAAACATTCAGCTGGGCATCTAAATAACAGTTTTAAGATGATGATGGACCACCGGTTGTCGCTGAGCTGACCTTCAGATATGATGGCGGAATGAAGTGCGAGGCTGATGACCGATGGCTTAAATACTGGAAAAGGTAAGCTGCATGGAAGTAAAAAGTCATGAGCACATACTCGTCAATGAGGTTGGCATTATTTGAATACAAGATCACGATGAAGTATAACATCCTTCAAAGACATGACCTAAGTAACAAGGTTGTTAAGGAGAGGAGACGTCCATTTCAGGCAATGCTGTACAGCACCCACCTGCATAGGACATAAAATCAAGGCCAAGATTAACTATTATTAGCACTGAGAGAATTAAGGACAGCAGGTGCTTACAGGATGAAGGGCGCTCTAGATGTAAATTGGGGGGCAGACCTAAATAATGGGTATAAATTGCAGCATCGGTCAATGAATGACTTGCTTATGGGACAGGCTCATGATCAGGTGCACCGTGCGCACACAATGCAGGAACTTTCATTTTAATAAGTGAGACCTTGTGGGACCTCGTTTAAGATGCCGCTAGGTACAAGTCTTGCTTGGCACACGCTGATGGGCGCTGACTTTACACTAAGCTTGATTGGAAAGTGGGCATTTTCGGAGCTATGAGGAAGGGCATAGCGTACTCTCAAAAGGGGGCTACATTACAGATACAAAAGTGCAACGTCCGCTTCATGTAATGCCGTTCAGCACTTGCAAGTGCGGTTCACAACATAGGGAATTGCTGTAGTTCCACAGACAGCTCAACATCACTAGCAGCAAATCTGTGCATAATGTTGACAAGATCCCCAGCAGTGGTGGTAGAGTAACCCCGCATAGTAATGCACTTCACTTGAGAAAAAGCTTCAATCCATGAAGCAGATAATGCCTGTGGCCATGATCAGTATTTGAAATACTATGTAAATAAGCACAAGATATACCAATGTATCTCCTGCTGAAGCGGAGCTTGATAATGAAGGATCTGAATAATCGATCACCAAGTGTTTGATGTGGACTGCAGAATGGGTACCTGGGCGATATATCATTGCCAAACGAGAATGACTCTGCAGAGGGAGAGAAAGGAGGAGATATTCAATTTTGTTACAATAGCTGATGCATTGTAGAATGGCAGTGATATAATCAGGAGACGTGTCATGAGCTTGCAATGAGATAGCAAGACAATTGAGGGTAGGTGTTTGATGGTGATTCCAAAGGATTGGGAGAACATGAGACAATGGTCCATCCAGCACAGACATAGAAATTGTCAAACAGGGGGTGACTCTATTGGTTCTCGATGGACACCCAGGTTGCAGCATGATGCCGAGGTTACTAACAGCAGGGTGGCGGCACAGAAACCGAATGAGCATGGACAGTGCACAATCAGCATCGACCCGGAGTTCAATGAGTGTTGGGATGGCTAAAGATCGCAAGAGTTTATCCCATTGCGTAGAATTAAGCTTGATGGAACTCATTCGAAGCTTTTCCAGACAGGAAAAGTGAATTGTCTGGATTGTAAATGGAAGGAGCGGAGGCGAAAATAAAACTTGTGATGATGCCTCAAATGCTTTCAGGTGGTTCGCACCCACACACCTTTGAATCTGGGCAAGTCTAGTGACAGACAAAGAGTCAAGGCAATCACCAAGACCTATGCAAGTCAGTTCCTCACATCCAGAGGCATGGATGTTCTCAAGAAATGTAACAATGTGAGGGAGAACTGGGGAGTTGAGAATGTCGAAATTCCAAAACAGCGTGATATACCATATCGACTTGCTGGGGACGGACTGGAGGAAGTGCGAAAACACAGAGAGCTGCAGGGGTTGTAAGTCAGGATTCAACCAACACAACATCATCTGTGGTGGGCGAAAAGTATCCATCCATCTCCAAGTAGTCAAAACGTCAAAATTTTAGGAGTCTACACAGATGTGAAACAAATCCTGGGGGGAAGTTGGGAAGTTCCTGTTGACGAAGAAGAGGGGGCCGGCTATTTCTCTCAATAGAGAACAAACTTGTGTAACAGAGTGCAGATCTTGCATTCCCAGAAGAGTGATGATAACAATAAGGATTTCCACTGGCAGTGTCCAAATGAAAGTCGTGGTGTTACATGGTTCATAATGTTCGACATGTTTGATCAAAAAGGGAGAAACTGGAACATCCGCTCTATGCCTCAAGAAAATATCAGACTATAGTTAAGGTTAGTAGAGACAAATATATATTGTGGGTCTTTCCATACTGCTTCCCTGTAGAGACGCTTGGCAGTTGGGCTGGTGAATTCAGTATTGTGACGATGAAGCTTTCTGGGCTAGAACATAATTAACACAGAAGCAAGCATATATTTGAAATTAAACCACACCATAGTGACTACCCGGCATATATCACCTGTGAAATAAGATTCCAGAATGTGTTGCTTCCGAGGAGATATTGAGTCATCAAATTCTATTTTACGCTTGAAGGGGATGAGCTTCGGCATCTATGTTAGTCAAATAGCGTGACGTATGAGGTTATGCAAGTACCGTCACGGGTTCTTGACTTCCAGAGAGGATCAGGGATAGCGTCAGTGCCTGGGTAGCACCTACCTGAATGAGGACTGTAGTGTTGCTGTCCTCTGGAACAGAGGCATTGTCAGAGGAGTTGATCATTGGCATAGAGTCCAGAGACTGCAACTGGGAAATGACATGAGCTATGGGAACGAAGGGAAAACGAGATCTGCGCGATGCACATCACAGTTTCGATCTGAGATATGACTTATAGAGTGTCCCATCGCAAGTTGGAAAGAAGGCTTAAAGATGACTTTGATGAATTGCATTTACTCGCTTTAAGGCTCTCATGGTGTCGTTGTGCAGAGGGGTGAGCTATTGTGTGTTCAATCCGGGAAGATGTATGATCCGGGAAGGATGAACTGATTGTGTTTTTAAATTGATTTAATCACATGCACAGACAAGTGATGGTGTACCTTTCTTTGAGAAAAAGGTTGATATGGCAATAAATTATCTGCATTCGTTGTCAGTGCATAACTCACTGATCGCGACTAAAGCAGGCAATTGCAGACTGAGCAACATCCTAGATGCCCTCCATGCTGTTGTAGTGGCAGAGACACGCCTTTGGACAAGTTTGAGCAGCAGTTGAAGATTATAAGGGGGAATCGTGCGCTCTTCGGTGAAACGTCACAGGACATTTCAACTTGAAGTCTCAATGTTCATGCTGTCTCATGATTTGGCCCTAGTAAGGGGGGCATCAGGGAAACGTAATTCGCTACAGTGTGCTACAGAGTGCTCTGTAGCACTGTAGCACAATCAAACCCGTTGATAGGCTAATTGTGTTAGATCTGATGTAAATTTTCAAATTGTAATCACCTTCTGAGTAAATTAACTTTTGTTCGAGATCTTGGACGAGATAAACCACACATGGTCTGCATTGGTAGTCAGTGATCATTGCCTAGCGGCGTCAAATCGTTACTTCACACACGAAAACAAGTAAGGAAGACAATTGAAGACGAGCACCACTGAACGAAATCCTAGATGCACTAACCCTTAATGGCTGCTGCTGTGCTAGGTAGGCCTGATTTAAATGTTGTGACAAACACATTAGCGCTGGGCGGATATAAGCGCTTACGACCACCTTCCCCTTGATATTCACAATGGAGCTAATGGATTGAATAAATTCCCATGACTGCCATTGCTTGTTGCACACTTATGCAGAATTCGGTCCGACGTCAGTATCGCGCTCCATCATGTCCTATCTATGCCCGCTTATTTCCACTGGTGTGTCAATTCCCATTGATTATCGTCGCTAAAGGCTATTGGCACAGGTCTTATTACATGTATCCTCATGTTGTGCAGCGCCAGTCCTCCATTTTACCTACAGATACGATGCGCCGCGCTTACATCGCTACAAGTTTCGCCTATGCATTCCGTATATTCATGCACTACAATATAAGGACCAGCAGTAGATAGTTCTTACTTACTTCCCCTTCCCGCAGGCAACTGTCATATAGCGGAGTCACCTAGTAGTTTTCATAGTTTGCGCAATCATCAAAATCCATTGTTCTTTCTGTGTCCGCTGACATGCACAAATTCTGCTTTGTACATGGTCATAGATATATTTTCATATAAGTTTCTATCCTATGCAAGCTCCTAATAATAGCCCACTATACTGTCCTGAATTTTCCTAATCAAAAGAGAATTTTATTCAATAATTTCTGAGCCTACAAACATTACTTTACAACTTATCTCTTCACAATAATACTTATCTTGGTCAGAAAACAGCTTCAAAACCCTTTAATTTTCATTAGTCAGCAATTTCCCACACCTTTCATAATTTTTTCACACATTTTCACATCTTTTGAGATATTTTTACAGTAACACCCCAACATCTAAAACATTAGCAATTCTACATCTGGACATAGTTATGTCTATGTAGGGAATTTTGCTTTGAAGAATTGTAAATAAACACAACATCATTTGAGTAATGTGTTGTCTGTAAATATGAACAAACTCAGAATTAAGGTATTCCAAAAGAGCACTAAGAATGTCTATTTTAGGGCTAGTGGCTAGAGCACAGCAACTAGGCAGTGCAAAGTCTTGGCACACAGCCAAAAGTACAGCATTCAGGCAGTGTAAAGTCTTGGCACACAGCCTTTCAAGCACTTTACCTGAGACTTCCAAATTAGGTTAGCTCTGCACAGGAAGCACTGCTACTTGACCCAAGGATGCCAAATATGGGTTCCTCTGCCAAAGTGCTTCATAATACTTTATTCAACAATTCTAGGTATTTTACTTGTATACCAATAATTTCTAGCATAGCCACCAGTAGAGTAGTATATAAGGGGCTCACTTTCTCCCCTTTGAAATAACAATACCCATCTTTTACACCTAAGAATTAGTAGGGGAATCATAGGGAAAATTCCCTAGGTTCTCAGTGAGTGAATATCTGAGTGACTATTTGAGAGAAATATTAAGTTATTTCCTCCATTCCTTTGACATCATTTGCAACATCATACAAGGCATCTGAGGCCTCATCTGAGCCATCTTACACAGTACATTCCAGGTTCTCTTTTAGACACAGAAACAGTTCTGTGGGGAGAATATTAGTATTTTCAGCAATTAGGGAAGACAAATAAGGCTTGCAGTCAGTCAACAATATTAAGAGCTTGGCCACTTAAGACTACATCAAGAGGGTGTATTCTGTTCTGGTCTGCGTCATACTCATTGTGAGTGCCTGAGCAGCAGAGGGTTGGTTTCGAAGTCACGTATTGGGTCGTCTTGATAGTGCTTGATTTTAGTTTGATCTCCATTGTTGAGGATAAGGAATATCCAAGAAGGATACAGCTTTAGGTCATTATATTCTGTTGCACCATTATATTCAGAGAAGTCATAGCACTGCATCAAGCCAGTTATTGATCTTATTTTCCCTCCACCTTTAGTCACTAGTGTTTTGCTTAGAGAACTCAACAAACCTATTCCCCACGAACAACCACGTTATTGACCATTGGTAATTGTCTGAACCGTTGACCGTGGTAGGATATTGAAATTGGTGATTTTATTGCTTTTCATATCCTAGTAAGACACCGCTGTGAAAGAATAAATTTAGCTAGACTAAATAGACTAGTTCCACTTATCCTTATATGCAAGGGAAGCTGAAGCTTTAAGGACTTAGTGACCTTTAGTGACCTTATGGCAACCTGACAGCGATAGCGCACTGAGTAAGTCTGTAGTTAAGTAGCGCGTTGGTGGGTGATTTGAGAACTGCGGTGGGCAAGGATATGGTAGGCAACCCGCTGGTACAAGGCGCGGCAATTTGAGTGGAGTGAGTATTGGCAAGCAATGTGTTGGTGCAAGATACCGCTATAGGGAGGAGCGGGTATTGGCAAGCAATGCACTGACGCAAGAGGCTATTACTGGGGGTATTGGCAAGTAATACGCTGGCACGAGATGCAACTATAGGAAGGAGCGGGTATTGGCAAGCAATGTGCTGATGCGAGAGGCAGCAAGGTGTGCGTCTTATTGGGTTATAAGCATGACTTTGCAAGCGTGAGTGCCTGAGTAGTAGTGCGCGACTGCGGGAACTTAATAGCGCGCGCAGACACAGAAGAACAATGGATTTTGAAGATTGCGCAAGCTATGAAAACTACTAGGTGACTCCACTATATGACAGTTGCCCACGGGAAGGGGAAGTAAGTAAGAACTATCTACTGCTGGTCCTTATATTGTAGTGCGTGAATATATGGAAGGCATAGGCGAAACTTGTAGTGATGTAAGCGCGGCACATCATATCTGTAGGTAAAACGGAGGACTGGCGTTGCGCAACACGAGGATACATGTAATAAGGCCTGCGCCAGTAGCTTTAGCGATGATAATCAATGGGAATTGACACACCAGTGGAGGTAAGCGGGCATAGACAGGACATGGGGGAGCGCGATACCGACATCGGACCGGATTCTGCGTAGGTGCGTGACAAGCGAGGCCAGTCATGGGAATTTATTCAATCTGTTAGCTCCATTGTGAATATCAAGGGGAAGGTGGCAGTAAGCGCTTATTTCCGCCCAGCGCTAATGTGTTTGTCACACCACACACGCTATTAAGTTCCTGCAGTCACACACTACTACTCAGGCCCTCACTCTTGCAAGGACGCGCTTATAAACTCAATAAGTCACACACCTCATCACATCCTGTGCCAGCGCATTGCTTGCCAATACCCGCTCCTCCCTATAGTTGCATCTCACACCAGTGCATTGCTTGCCAATACCCACTATAGTCGCATTTTGTGCCAGCACATTGCTTGCCAATACCCGCTCCTCACTATAGTCGCATCTTGCGCCAGTGCATTGCTTGCCAATTCCCACTCCTCTCTATAGTCGCATCTTGCGCCAGCACATTGCTTGCCAATACCTGCTCCACTCAATTACCGTGCCTTGTGCCAGCGGGTTGCCTGCCATATCTTTGCCCACTGCAGTTCTCACATCAACCGCCAGTGCGCTACCTAACTACAGGTCGCACCCCACCGCGCTCCTTCACACTCTTAGTTAGTATAGTGCCTTTCCAGTCTCAGTCTTACTCAGTGCGCTATCGCTGTCGGGTTGACATAAGGTCACTATAGGTCATTAAGTCCTTGAGTTTCAGCTTCCCTTGCATATAAGGATAAGTGGAACTAGTCTATTCAGCCTAGCAAACTTTATCTTTTCACAATGTTTCACCAAGTCATAGTAGAATCATACAACTCACTCATGGCATCTGGATCACCATCACATCGCGGCAAAAATACTGCTGTCCATAGCCGACGGTTTAATCCATACACTCAGCCTTCATGAGACAGCAATGCAAGTATCACAATACACACAGCACCTCTGAAGAGGAAGTTTGCCTTGCATTTCAATGACTACAAGGTTCAGCTGGGACAGGAGACTGTAAGTGGACAGGGCATGCTTGTGATTGGCATCACTGAACTGAATCAGCAGGTTTGGATGGGGTCTGCGATGTCGATCGACGAACCCATTTTACCCAGCAAGACATTGGGAGGTGCGCAAGACGTTCCAATTCTGAGTGTTGAATTAGCGGGCGATGAGGTTAGTAACGTTATTACGCTGGCTTGCTCCTAGACTCACAGTGCTCAAAGATTAATAATGTTGCCCTCGTTCTGGAGCCAAACTCAATGGCCAGTGTTGCCAATGTTGCTAATCATATCAGCAACAGTGCGGCTGTGGGGCACCTGTCTCCAAAGAAAGTAAAACTTATGCGCAGCCTACAGAATGTAGTAAACAAGCAGATTAACCATCATTGCATACGAGGGCATCCTACTACTGACCACCTATGCGAGCGTATCAATGCAGCGCTAGTGGATGCATTGTTGGGTATAGATGTGGATGACATTGTAACCAGGAAGCCCAAAACAAATGACGACAGACAAGATGTAAGGCCATTATTTGGTTTCATAAGTAATGTCCACTGATGAAATTCATTATAAGCTTCAAACAACCAATGACGATATCATTGTACCTGTGGGATGATACATTGTTGACCAGATGAAATGCACACTATTTTCCCTCAGAACAGTTCTAAGCGCCAAATCAGGACCATTGGAGGTCACTTATAGTCCAGGTGCGTTGACAAACCTTGACACAATGTAATGTCTGACAAACACACTAGGATCTCTGGGAATGCCAGGAGGATATCCAACTGCATACAAGAGTGTGAAACTCTGATCACATTGAACCACCGCAAACAGAACACACCAAACTTGTTATATTGTACAATGCAATTGAGAAACAAAGTTGCCAGTGCCAATGAGTGAGACAACTAAAGTACAATGCACTTAGTAGCAGTAATTAATAGAGGAAAGCACTTACCCAAAAAATAACTGCGCTTCGCAGATTACGACTTTGAGCAGGCGCTGAGTGCACACACCAGTGACCTCTTATTTAGATTACTTGGAACACATGCAACATATTTTGATACATACAGTGTGCAGAATCAGTAAGGAGGTCCAGTGCACGGATATTATGCTGGTTTAGTACAGCGAGAGCGACGGACGACAACTGCCTCCTTGAACCTGACATGTATCAGTGTTGAATAATGGCAATCAAGGCGGACTTACATGACCGCCCAAACAACCTTTCAGATGGTAAAGGCACCACAGCTTTAAACAAGCCTTGTACATCACTGTCCATGGTGATGACTTCTGTAGACCTTGCTGAGGTGTTAATAGTATTTACAGCACTGTTACAAAAGTCATACACAATCAATGCAGAAGAGATCTCGTGGGAGAGCGGGACAATGCAACAGTACAAGTGGGTATCACATGTATATCGTACAAGGGCGAGAATATTGTACAAATGCGAGAATATCGTACAAACACGAGAATATCATACAAACATGAGAATATTGTACCAGGGCGAGGGTGAGAATGTCGTATAATGGCAAGAATAACGGACATAGTAATTGTATGCGGAGATGTCACTTGATGGCAACGAGAATGTCCATCCTCTGGAACTTCTTCTTAGATACAGTGAATGGCAGACATTGATCATTCAACCATGACGGGTTGTAGAACACTTTTGGTAGATTTGCAACAGCTGGGCAAGAAGACTCATTGATGGGGTTGCAAAGACGCTTTGCGGGTGTTACGAACTGGGATAGGTTCTAAACAACCTAGACTCAGAAGAGAGCCTTCAGGGTTGAGTCTGGTCTAGCGACGCAACGACAATGAAGTCGGCTTGCAAAGCTAATAGCTAATGACAAGATAAGATCTCGAAGTTAGGTTCAAAGGTTCAGACTAACGAAGAGGAGTGCTCTAAGTTAGAAATCGGTTCAGACGACTAAGCTTGGAGAGCTTAGACGAAGGAAGTCAAGTGTCAGGTAAAACCCAGTAAGATTAAAGTAAAGAACTACATGGTACAGAAGCGCGTATTTATAAGGGATCATAGGAGAGGTTCAGGGCAGGTGCTAAGACAAAGAGCAACTGCCCGATTAAGCATGTATGCGTGAGAAAAGGTAAGCAATCCAACAAAGGAAACATCGGTCATCTAGCGACGGCGGTAGTAAGCGATCGTGATGTAATACAGTGGTAAGAAAAAGGAGAAAATGAATAGGGCCTAAGCGTACTGTGGCGTTACCCCCGTTTTTATCGTGAAGTCACCGACTTCATCAATCAGTATTGTCGTAAAGAGTATGGTCACAGTCATAGTCACGATGAAGGAGGGCGTCTTGCTCCTCAGTAATACAGAGGTCCGCAGCATCTCTGTCAGCCTCCCAACGAGCGAGGGTGCTATAAAATTCTGGATCCTTCCAGTCGATAGGAAGGACAGCTTCGCCTTTCAGCTGTTTACAGAAGACGGAGAAATGGCCTGGTGTGTAAACGCAACAGACGCGGCAGTGGTACTTAGGGCAGTGCTTGTGACGATGCCCGGGGGTGCAACAGTTACGACAAACAAAGTTATTGTCAGGGTCAGTGGTTACGATGGTGACGCGGGACGCAGTAGAGGGCGTTGGGGACGCAGAGCATTCGCGATTACGGTTGGTAAGGTAGGGAGGGGAAGGAGCGGAGGCATGTGCGACTCTTGTTCTATGGGAATTTCCAGAAGAACGTCTACGATACGTTCTTCGGAGGGGGTGCGCTGGTTCGTTAAGTGGAGGAGCCATTTCCTGCAACACTTGCAATGCAGCCATCGTCGAAAGAGACATAGTGCGTAAGCCAGGAGTAATATCCTCAGGTGAAGCGGAAGCAGCGCTTTCAACTGGCGGAGGTACAGGAAGAGGTGTATCAGGGGAGTGGGGATGCAGGACCGGGTTCTTAATAATACGCTCACATACTTCGTGGACAACTTCACGAATAATAGTTTTAGCGTCATCAGGCATAAGACATATAGTGAGGTTCCTAATACACCTCTGTAAATGAAGGAGGATGCTGGTGTGGCGGGGATTGGGGAGGATTCTGGCGGTTCGTTCAATGAGCTCAGCAGCTCGGACGATGTTGATGAGTAGCCCGACGGCTGTGGCATCATGCTGGGCAAGACGTTCGTCAATATCTTTAGAGTATTGGATGTCAAGGCAAGCTGCCTCGATAAGAGTTTGGTTCTCTACTTCTTCTAGGATGGCAAAGTAGTCGGAGGAGGCGGTAGAAAGAGGGGAGGCATTCTGGGTATTACGTGCTTCTTGGTTAATGAGGTCAGTGGAGTCGAGGGTCTTGGTCACGGTGTCAAGGTATGAGTCAAGCGAGACAAAGGCGGATGCGAGGTCGGAGGTAATGTCGGAGGAGGAGCTCATAATGAAGTCGTTGGCAAGAGCGAGGAATTTGAGAGCGATAAACTTGATAAGGCGAAGATAATCAGGGAGTTGCCAAACGATGTCACTGGAGTACATTGGAAAGGGTTAGGCGAGTTTACGCTTCTTCTTATAAGCTTTCGTTATCTCTGAGGCGTTACCAAGATTCTCTTCCGGGATCCATTCGTTGCTGGCCGAAGAGTAGCCGATCCAAGATACAAGATAGCGTCTTTGTTTACCTGTTCCTTTGTGGGCAAGAATAGCCTCGACTTCGTATTCTTCTTCTTCATTGATAATGTCAGGTGGCGGTTCTTGGAAATTCGGGCCGTGTACGTCAGTTTCGCGATAGGAGGATAGTTCTGAAGCATGGAATGTGGGATGGATTCGCCATTGTTCTGGGAGCTGGAGTGTGAAAGTGATCGGACTGAGTACGGCTTTGATCGGGAAAGGTCTGTATTTCTTCGGTCCAAGCTTCTTCTTTGGTATCGGGACGATCAGGTTCTTTGCCGATAGCCAAACCTTATTGCCAATTTTCCAAGGTGTATACTTTACTCCGTGAGATCGTTCTGCCATTCGCTGCATAGCAATGTTGTGACAAGCGATGGCTTCTTCTCGAGCTTTCTGCAGAAGTCTTATGCGTTCTTCGGCTGCTGAAACCGACGATGATGCTAGAGTATGAGGTAGTGATCTCGGGTTGTATCCCATCATTAGATAGAATGGTGAGGCGTTACAGGAATCATGCTTCCTGTGGTTATGAACGAATTCGGCGAGAGGGAGATGTTCGACCCATGTCTCAGGGTTGGTTCGACAATAGATTCGCAAGTATGTTTCTAGTTCCTGATTGAGGTGTTCGGTTTGTCCATTGGTCTGCGGGTGATAAGCGGTAGAAGGTGCAATGGTGTAATCAAGGAGTTTAGCAAGAGCTTTCGAGAATTTGGAGATGAACTGAGGGCCTCGGTCGGAGATGATCTTATCGTAGAGCCCGAATCTGCGGTAAACGTGTTTGAAGAAAAGTTTTGCTACGCCCTCCGAGGTGATGGTTTTCAGGCAAGGAGTAATAATTACCCCCTTTGTAAGGCCGTGGTCGACCACGACCATAATAGAATCAAATCCACCAGAGGGAGGGAGATCCGTGATGAGATCGACCGATAGGGAAGTGAAGGGTACAGTCGCAGTGGAGGGAATGGGGACTAGGGGAGGGGTCACTGGATGGGTGTCAGCCTTCATTTGCTGACAAAGGGCGCAACCGTCAACATATTTCCGAACATAGGCACCAAGGCCAGGCCACCAAAAGTCTCGCTTAACAAGTTCCTCGGTTTTAAAATGACCAGGGTGCCCTGCAGTGGGGTGGTCATGGAGGTGTTTGAGTAGGTCGTGGCGGGCGGTAGGGGAGACATAGGCACGATCCTTGTAATACAAGACACTGTCGACAATCTTCCAGTCGGACAGCACCGATTTCATAGGGGGGAGGCAAAGGCCGTTCAAGGCATCAGAAGCAGTAGAGAATATGGGATCAGAGGAGGGATCATCCGTAGAGAGGGCGTCATGTAGCGAGTCGTCGAGAAGGTGGACAAACATGGTATCAGGGAGCAGAGTGATGTCCGCATTATCCGAATCCATAGGACGGTGATCAGGTCTGCGGGACAACGCATCAGGAGCAGCTAGTTTAGTTCCTGGGACATGGTGGAGTTCAATATCAAACATGGAAAGGGTCAACTGCCAGCGTGCTTGACAACGGGTTAACTTTTGTGCAGTGCAGAAATAGAGTAGGTTCTTGTGATCGGTGAAGACAATAACCAGGTGCGGATTCCCTTCAAGGTAATGGCGCCATTCGGTTAGCGCTCGGATGACAGCGAGCAATTCTCGATCGAAGATCTGGTAGTTGCGTTCTGCTGGGTTCAACAACTGGGACAGGTAACCGCACGGATGATACTGTCCATTATCATCAGTCTGAAGGAGCACTGCTCCGGTGGCCATGAGGGAAGCATCAGTCGCGACTGCAAATTGGCGAGTGGGGTCGGGGTTTCGAAGGACTGGTTGACGAAGGAAACAATCTTTCAAGGTCAAGAACGATTCGTTACACGCATCAGTCCACAGGAACTGGACATCTTTCTTTGTAAGATCTATTAGAGGGCGTGCGAGATCAGAGTAGTGCGAGATAAAGTTTCAGTAGAAGTTGCAGAATCCCAGAAAGGACCGTGTCTCTTTCACCATGGTAGGGACGGGCCAGTCTCTAATTCCGTCGAGTTTAGCGGGATCCATAGTGACGTGGCCTGGTTTGATGATCATGCCAAGATATTCCACTTCTTCGGCATCGAACGTGCACTTCTCCGGTTTCAGGAAGAGCTGCTCCCAACGAATTATCTCCAATATTCTTCTGGTCCGCTTTTGATGTTCATCAAGTGTCTTTGAAAAGATGAGGATGTCGTCCATGTAGATTACTAACCATCCCTCGTTAATCTCCTGCTGGAAGGTTCAATTCATATACGCCTGGAATGTAGCTGGTGAGTTGCAGAGGCTGAAAAACATGACGTTGGGTTCGAATAGTCCAAATTCCGTGGTGAAAGCCGCTTTCCATCAATCGTCGGGGTGGATCCGGATGTTGTTATACCCAGATCGGACATCCATCTTGGTATAGTACTTGGCGTCATGTAGTCGAGCGATCAGTGTAAGAGGGAGAGGAAGCGGATAAGAATTCTTTATCGTCCAATCGTTGATATACCGGTAATCTTGACAAGGGCGGAGTTCTCCACTCTTTTTGCCGACAAAGAAGAACCCGCTCACTTGGGGAGACTTCGATTCTGAGATAAATCCTTTCTTCTTGTTCTCATCAATAAATGCCTTGACCGCTGACCGTTCCTTTTCTGATAAAGGGTAGATTTTTGATGTCTTCGGGATGAAGCCAGGTTTCGTTTCAATGCAATGATCAATTCCAGGTCGTTCAGGGGGAAGTCGATTTAGACCATCTTTAGCGAAAATGTCGCGGAAATCGTGGAGATAGGTGGGTACTAGTTCTTCAAATGGTTTCTTCTTCTGTTCCACCTCACTATGCGCTCCGGCGACAGCAAGCTGCTGAGCTTTATTGCTGAATTTCATCTCGTTCTTGGAGGTACCATCTTTAGTGAGGGGAGAATCGAGGGAAACGTTCTCAATGAGGCGCATCTCCGTTCCATCTTCCGAATACTCGATAAGAACATCGTCGTCCCGTAGCTGATAGGTAGTGATGTCAGTTACCATGGGTTCGTAATTTCCCCAAATATCCTCTTTAGTATCAAAGACAGGGGCCGTTTCTCCTGGAACTGTCATTTCTTCGTCAGGGATCTCTTCGATGGACGCGGATAGGTAAGTCGTGGAGTCAATACATTCAGGTGTCACTGGTTCAACTTTCGTCGGAACCGTGGAGTCAACGCATTCAGGTTTCACTGACTTTTTGAGCTGGGAATGCTCGTACTTTGGTTTCTTCTGGAAAAGAAGGGGTAATCTGTTCTTCCTTCGTTTTCTATCGACGTCTTCTTCAATCAAATCAGATTTTGAAGTCCTGGGTAAAGAAAGTGTTCCTGCCTTCCATCGGATGATGGGATCCATAGCTCGTAACCATGGGATTCCTAACAGGATCTGGTCGCGCTTTCCGAGGCGCGTGACATTGAACTTGCCAATCATGGCACAATTGTCTATTTTCACGGTTAGTATGCAATAATGTGTAATCAGACTGCCTTTGGTTAGACTTCCGTCAGCAGTGGTCACTTTGAAGGGTTTAGAGAGTCGGTGGGTTCGGATCTTGTGGAGTTTAATGAAGTCCTCAGAGATGAAAGTTCCAGCTGCTCCCGAATCAACAACGGCGGTGGTTTCGACGGTTTTCAGATGAGTTTTGGAAATAAGAGTCATCGGAACACGCAGTTCCTTTCGTTCTCCAATAGCCTGTACAAGTCTTACTGTTACATTGGAAGATACTGATGTCGTACCAGTCTTCCACATCAAAAATCCTCCACAAGGCGGCGGTTCTCCGTTTCATCATCCTCCTCTTCGATCTTTTCTTGCCTAACTGGGACATTCTTCTTCTTCTTATCGGGACAGCTATTGGCATGATGGCCTCGCTTCTTGCACACGAAGCATAGGCCTTTAGCCATGCAATCGGCATGTTCTTCTTCGTCAAGACGGTCTACATCCATCGCATCATCGTCCTTTTTCTTAGGTTGGGGGCGGTGGTTGGGGTATCGGTTGGTGCGGGTGAGAGCAATGGTAGTTTTACCGCGTTTAATATTGCTATCAATCTTGGTGACTGCGACAATGTACTTGTCGAAATCAGTAGGGATTTCTCCCATGAGATGGATGGCATTTACAAGGTCGTCGTTTAGACCTAAATTAAACATGTGGATAAGGACATGTGATTCCTTGATGTTGGCTACTGCCACGAGCGATCGGAACTCAGCGACATAGGATGTGAGGCTTCTCCCGAGCTGTTTAAGCTTCTGGATCTTATTGAGCGCGACTATACTCGCATCGGCGGGGATAAACATCTCTCGAAATTCTTTCTCAAAGTCGGCCCAAGTTCCATACTTGGCCGTTCTTCCTTCACATAGTTGGTAGAAGGTGTCAGACCAAGATGAAGCCGTTCCCTCCGTCATGTAGGCGAGGGTGGTGACTACCTTCTTTTCATCAGTGGAGTAGATCGCGGCGTTAACAGTGAAGTACACTTTGACAGAGTGCAGCCAGCGTGAGGCTTTTCTGATGTTGCCGTTGAAGGCAACAGGGGCTCCGGCACAGAGTTCAACTTCCTTAGTTGCGTGGGACATTCTAAGACTCGGGTGAGCAGATAGCTGTCGGGGAGGTCTTTCATCTGGGAATTCATCTGAAGAGGAAGTTGAGGTAGAACTCGAACTATCTTCGATATCAGTGGGGATCAGGCAGGGTTCGGTGATAGCCGACTCGGGGGCCACGTGAAATTCTTCTTCCGGAGTGTCCGGTTCTTCTGGTTCAGGATCTGGCTGGGTAGGATCTCTTTCCCACCAGAACGTTCTCTGCCAAGAGTTCGTCTTGGACTGGTATCAATAAGGGGCATCGCAGATGGCGACGGTTAGATAAGACTTTAATCTTTTGTTATGAACTGGGATAGGTTCTAAACAACCTAGACTCAGAAGAGAGCCTTCAGGGTTGAGTCTGGTCTAGCGACACAACGACAATGAAGTCAGCTTGCAAAGCTAATAGCTAACGACAAGATAAGATCTCGAAGTTAGGTTCAAAGGTTCAGACTAACGAAGAGGAGTGCTCTAAGTTAGAGATCGGTTCAGACGACTAAGCTTGGAGAGCTTAGACGAAGGAAGTCAAGTGTCAGGTAAAACCCAGTAAGATTAAAGTAAAGAACTACATGGTACAGAAGCGCGTATTTATAAGGGATCATAGGAGAGGTTCAGGGCAGGTGCTAAGACAAAGAGCAACCGCCCGATTAAGCATGTATGCACGAGAAAAGGTAAGCAATCCAACAAAGGAAACATCGGTCATCTAGCGACGGTGGTAGTAAGCGATCGTGATGTAATACAGTGGTAAGAAAAAGGAGAAAATGAATAGGGCCTAAGCATACTGTAACAGCGGGCTTGCTGCCCCAGGGAGCGAAGCTGGCGGCACCAACCAAACGTTGTTTGTCAATGATCTTCATCTCATGACAGAAATCTGCCTGCCATGGCAGAATCTTTAGACAAAAGACCTGCATCTCACCAGCTTCGTTCTCGCTCTCATCAGAGCTCATGCCATCCTTGCCCAGAGTCTCGACGATGGATTATAGATACGCCCACACAGGTTCATCTTCCTTTCCAGTCGCCTCCCTATCACTGAGTAGGGTTGACATGACTTTTCTCCGAGTTTCGAACTTCTAGGAAGTAAATCAACATCTGTCCACTCTGAAAGGAAGGGCAGACAAAGGACCAACCGTCGTTCTACGAGTGAGGACCCTAGCAAGCCACAATTGCTCATTAGTATGATCCACCAGTCGTGCTTCCACATGTCGAGGAAGCTCATGCATGCCATCACTAAGAATACAGGGCCGGGCTTTGGTCCAGCACTTGCAGCATTGGGTGAATTTCTGTTTAATGTCTTCTCTGATCGACTCCTGAGATCTTATGGTCCATTGGTTCTTCTGTTGCAAGATCGTATACTGCGAGCAGAGAAGATCAATGACTTTTTGATTCCACTCGGAGGTGTGTGTGGTTTCCATATCCCAATGTAGTTCAAGAGGGTTAGGCCCCGGTCCCGTTCCATATCGAAAAGATAGAATGGCGTCTAGTGATGCAGTGATATGAGTCATAAAATCTTCATCTTTTGTGACGTGGAATGTCCCTTTGAATAACTCTCGAAAATTTGCCTAACATATCATTAGTAATGTCAGCTTTTTCATAAAATCATGTGCCTGGTTGTCTCGGCATTGGACATCAGTGAATCTTTCAATGAAAGGTTTCTTTTTTTTCCATGTCATTCGAGCTGCCCGGTGGGACATGACCTCTGGAGTCTGAAGCACCTTTGCGAGTGCCTCTGCCAGCATGCCGACGGTGGCATTCTGAATCGGAACATCGCCTAAGACAGCACTAAGGGGAGATTTGGCATCGCCCTGGATGCCAGTCTGAGACTCCTTGTCTGAATCAGACTCAGAGCTTGAGTCAGGAACCTGAGATATAGGTGGTATGAAATTAGATATAAATACAAAATATATGGATGTACTGGCAAAAACCCAATGATGTTCGTACATGTAGCGACTCGTTTCCCTGTTAGATGATGCCATGAAGGGGGGGAGGCCATGTTTCCTGGTCGGATTTGGCTCTGTAAACACAATGTTAAAACTCTCCACACAAAAATATCAACACATACATCCAATGAAGCTACTTTGGATCTAAACTCGGCAGTCAAATGGCTTAACTTGGCTTCTTTCTCAGCCAACAACTTCTCTCTTGCGAGATTAGCCTCGTGTTGAAACAGAGCCTCTTTCTCAGCCACTACAGCATCTCGTTCAATTCGAGCCTCATGCTGTAGATCTTGAAGACCAGGCGCCATCTGGTTCTACCACTGAAAGTCAGATTTGTGATATAACAAGGCAAAAATCCTACCTGTAAATCGGCAAGTTCTTTATGGTGGTGTTGGCCCAAGGAGGCAAGGGTTTTGGCTTTATCGCGCTGAAGGGATTTGTTCTCTTGTTGATAATGTGTGATGGCTGATTGCATATCCAATTCATGTGATTGGGTAATTGCCTGAAAGCGATTCAACAATGAACGCAACAGATTTCAAATTAGGCGTACCCTCAGGTGACGCTTTCGGGCCAACAGCTCATTATTGCTGAACTGTAACTCGTGCACGTCATTGCGCAGCCTTACAGACTGATCAACTTCCTTCAGAAAGACTTTATTAGGCTAAATGTTCGTCAGCTAAGATGAAGATGCAGATATTGGATGCCCGCACACACTGGTTTCTGTCCTCTCTCATCCTACGAGATGAATTCCAGGGGTCATATGTATCCATGGCGAACTCATCGATTGCAGTAGTGGGCTGCGGGGGATACGTATGAGCTACTGCTGACAGACGAGAGATTTGGTCATCTTCGAAGGCTAAGGAAGCAGCCTGGGATGAGGGTGGGTATGTGTGCATTGTTCCTAATGTATGAAGCTCGTCGAGTGGGTAGGACTCCATATCTAGATTGTCGTCCACAGTATTTGATAAGAGAAAAGACACCAAGCGAGACATCTTGCAACACAACTTCTTAAGCATTATGCAATTTATGTGAAAAATGACTCACCTAATGTTGATCGGAGCAAAAACATCTAACCAGATAGAAATACAATGTTGCAACATCCATACTAATGAAACGGACAAGTATAATAGCACCATTACGGGGTACAATAATGGCAATCTGATGCTCATCAATATCCGGTAGCACAAGTTCACCAAGCCTAACTCATAACAGTGTAGGGTTATGGAGCCTTAGGTAATTCGTCTAGGTGATCCATTAGCAAATCATATCGTTGCCCAGCAGGTGACTTACAGCTTGAGCTCATTTGATCAAATGAATGAAAATGGATTGTACATTTTTGTTGTAGTGCAGTTCGATTGGACGACTGTTGCTACTGCTACTTGTAACTATTATTTCTTCCTCTGTCGCTCCTTGGCGGATGTGTTTGTCAGTTGCATCTGAATAATATCTCCGACTGGCCAACAGCCTTCATAGTCTTGTAGTTCCGAAAAGCAAGCAAGGGCCTCAAAGGAAGTTGGTAGCAAATAAGTGTAAACACTGCAAACGTACCTCATTCTTAACAATATCCAATGTAGCAGAATCTTGGTGTTTCTTGCTCTTGCTGGTGTTGCAGTGCTTCTGGATTGACTTGTGAACACAATCCTAATGTCATGAATATGAACAAGCCTTCTCATCAGGAACTCAACATTCTCACCTTCAACTTCTTGAAGCGCTTGGCATCCCAGTTAAGTGCGGTTTCCAATGAGTAACTGCCATGACCAGGTCGCCCTACCTCACCCTCTGGTTTGGGGATCTTGGATTCACTGGAACCAATGGACGAGAGGGAGGAACATGCCAACTTTGTCACTGATTCAAGGCTCGGCGTGATCTGCACTGCAGAAAAGGAGACTGATTTCACAACCTTGTGCATAGGTTGATGAGAGGTGATGGGTGTGGTTGAATGAAATGACATGTTTGTGAAGACGCAGGAAGGAGTGCATCCCATCAGTGTAGGAGGGGAGAATGACATCTCTTCCTGCGGAGTGATCAAGATGAATGATGATGATGGACAAAACATCTCTGTTTGATATGTCAACAATGGGAGGGCCTGCGGAGGGCCATCAAGCTCATAGAAAGCAGAGACAGGCATAGAGGCATGAGGCATGATTGACATTCTGGAGAGCTAGTGAAGATGCTTTATGTGAGATGGTTTGGATGACAATAGCGCAGGGCTAATCAGGTGACAGGCGCCCAGCACGAGAACAAAGTTGCCAGGCAGGATGTCGTTATTGGTTCTTGTTATTGTCATCTAGTGTGTTCGTATTGTATATACTATGTCATTCACAGCCTTATTGTCAAGTCAATATTAAAGTCCTTCAAAACATTGGCGATGGTCTTACATTGTGACCACCAATGTTTTTCCTATCCAAAAATGATTGCAAGGAATACCACCTAGAAGGCCGTCTTCTCAGACACAAGAACGCCATCAATTGCTTAGCAGTCTCTCGCAATGGCTCTCTGTTGGCAAGCGGGGGTGAGCTCCATGTGACACAATCCCACAATGTAGATAGACTCACTAGAAACCAGGCTCAGACGGCATGAGGATTTGGGACCTCAAAAAGCGAGTTCAGCTTCCAACTCCACATCAATCTCCAGCCATTCGAAATCCAGTCGATCTGGTAACATGTGCATGCTGGATTACCCGCCAAGAAGCAATGCATGAGACGCTATGTTTTGGCACAGGACTGGGTTTTATAGGTATTTGGCAACAGCAGGGCGAAGGCTTGGAGGACTTTGATGCAAAAGTGTCAAGAAGGATTGGCAATGGTAAAGAGATCATGTGCCTTATGTATGACCACGCTGGGGACAACACTCGGATTGCTAGCGGGACATGCAACAGATGCGTTCAAGTCTGGTCATTTAACTTCAAAGGACTATTAATTCCCATCTTCAGTGTTGAACTCTCTACCACAATCCCCTGCACAGTAAACTTTAAACACTCTGCAAGTAGAAACCTATTAGTCTTTGGGATGTATGATGGCGAGGTGTAGGTCCATACACCTACTGTCATTAGGTTGCTAATTCCCTTCTAGACATACGCTTTGGGGCACCGATGGTGTCATAATCGCCACATACAACGCCAGGCCGATGATGTGAGTGATTGTTATCACAATGTAAAACATTTGCTTACTATTTCACCAAAGCGGGCACACTGCTGTGGATGCCTCTAACACATTGTTCCTGATCGACAATGTGATTAATGGATTCAGCCTGCACCAACTAGATGATGGAGCATGCATCCGGACCTACAATACTAACCCAGTTAAGACATTTCCAAAGCAAGTTGTGTTTGGCGAGAAGGCTACCCTCGTCATTGGTGGTAGCGATGCAGGGATTATCTATGTGTTCGACAAGAATGAAGGAACTCTTAAGCAAGAGTTGCAACATGCAGACAAGGTGCGAGTACAGACTGTGACAGTGTGCCAACTTCCAAAAATCAATCAACATGACTGCCTGACAGATTGCAAGCAAGACATGTGACAGTACTCACCACAGCATAATTTTGGGAGCAACATCTGTGAATGATGCTGAACCGAACATTTCCATCTGGAGTCAACAACGGAAAAGTGTCACAACGCCGACAAGCGACCATCCTCTGGGATCAGCACTCAAGAACTTTGTCCATGGAATATTTCAGCTAGCTATCACAATGGCTCTGATGGCATATATTAGCACTTTTGTATGTGAGATTAAGCTGCAAATAACACACTGACTTATCAAGATGCAGTCAACCAGACTGCAGATCATGGACACATCTGGGATCTCCTTGGAGTCACTCGGAGATTTCTGGCGAAACCCTGGAGCTCAAGCGCATGAGCTGACGAATGATGACATCCATGTCTTGGTGGAGCAATACATTGAGGATCGAAGGGTGGAGCAATACATAAAGGATCAAAGGATGGGCGATGACTTTGAGATAGAGCCAAGCTCAGCAGAGAAGGGGAGACATACTGTATGAGGGAAACTGAACAGTGACAGACTGCATGACAAGGAGACGCATGCCATGATTATTCTTGCAAATCAGTAATAGAATTATTGTTGAGCGGGCACCAACATGCCGAGTCACTGGCGCTGAATGAGCAAAATCCTAAGTTTCTCGCTTGTAATGAGTTTCAGCCCATTCCAGATTGATACGAACGTACACTGAAAACTTCAAGTCAAAAGTCAAATACATCTTCTCAACAATTACTGTAATCTAAATTATTTGTGATTTTGAGCTAACATAAGGATGCTACAGTAAGGCGGTAGTTCGAAAGGAAATGGAATTTGTGACAGACACGGTATATAAACTGAATGGCTACATAATCAAACTCTGCTGGAATTTGGTACTCAGCCCCAGTGTGCGGCTGTGTGACTCGGATAAGATAAACCTGGCCGTGAGTAATGCCAACAATCAGCTTCAGCGCTCAGCATCCTCCTTGAACATTCATGAGCGCAATTAAAGTTGGCATTATCACAGGTTAGGTGTTGTTGACTTCATATCGCTGAGCCTGAGGGTCAAACTAAACCACAAACAGTGTCAGCGACATCTCAGTGGACGCGGCTGCCAACAGATTGGGTCCAACAATTCAGGAGATTGTTTGGCAGTGGGGGGTGCATGGTTGCACATGCTCGATGATTCTTCCAAATGATGAACAACAAATAAGGGAGACAGTAAAAAACTGATGCTACGATGTCAAAAATGCTGTTGACTGGATCATCCCCACGGGGGGAACGGAATTCGGCATGCATGATCGGACACCTGAAGTAAATACATTCATACTGCTTTCGCAGGCACTAACTTCCTCCTTTTCAGGCGATTGCCCCTTTGTTGGAGCGTGAGGCAGCAGGAATTGTTCATCTAACCGAGTCGTTGAAGTGCTCTCCACTATACTGTTCTTGTCGTCACATCCGCTTTGGCTCACCTGTCGTCCATAGTCACATCCAAGTCACAGAGTCTAAGATCGTCTGCTGAGGAACAGTTCACTGTTCTTATATGGGATAAAGTCGCTGAAATTGAGAAGGCTGTAGAGGATTTGACAAAAGCCGTGGAGAGTCTCTGGAAAAAAATTCTTGAGAGCTTAGGTCAAATGGAGAAGAATTGGGGCGCATTCAATGTCGCTAAGCAGAGGGATTCTACAAGAAAGCTCAATATCAACAATATAGGGGGGCCAGCTGTTGGTTCACCAGTGTTTTCCATATGGGACTTCGTGCCCGTCGTCAGCCCAGGCAAATGGTTTCCCCTGCATCATCGATACCAAGAGTATCTTTGCTCTCTGCTTCTCTTGCAACTTTGGCATTTCACCATCCTAGTGCCCTTCAGGAACGAAATACTCATTCTGGGCAGGCAAGTGATATTCCATGGTCGCCACCGCCTTATCCATCCCATCCATTATCTGTCGGCTCTGCTGACAGTCAGTCACTGTCATCCTCTACTTTGTCTAGAGAACTACTGCCACTGACCTTCTGCTGAAGTCATTTGACCATGATCGTGTAGAAATTGTCGCAACCCCTCATGTGGACGAGATTCGGCTGTATTTACAATCTGGATGGGACCAACCCTTCTTGAAGAAAAGTCTGGAGGCATTTTCGATGCAGTTCTTGCACGCAGGCAATTCGGCCAGGGTGGTCATAGGAGAAATGAGTTCAGAAATCGGTACGGTCGTCTCAACAGACTATACATTTCGTTCTGTGTGCTTGGAATTCACCATGGATGGTCATAAAATTGAAACAGAAGTCAGACTCCAGGACATAGAGCAGGTTTTTTTCAGTCGGTGACATGGTTCGAGTGGTAGCAGGTTCATACTTGGGTTTGGAAGGACACATATTTGCAAAGTCCGAGGATATATTTCATGTTTGCCAAGACGTCTCCCAGGAAGAGGTACATCTCTCAAGTAATTATATAAAACTATCTAACATTCAGTACATAGGTGCAGATTTCAAAATACTACTTAGATTGTTGATCTTTGAGTCTCATGCTTCAACCAACGCAGCAACATGTTGAGCCTCCCACTGAGTCCGAATCTATAGAAGTTGGGGATTATATAGAAGTACGTGTGGGAGAGCACCTGGGGAAATGTGGTATTGTGGAATGGTTTCCTATGGGAGGAATCAGTCTCTGGTTCCTATATCAGAACTATATCTTGACTGGGGATGATGAGGAATCCAGTGTTGAAGTCCAGAGGATTCAAGTTCTGGCAACAATGGTTCAACGAGCATACATCCCCAACACAGTCAAGTACACAAAGGAAAAGGGTTATGATATCAGGCCTGGAGATGTTGTGAGAGTCGTCCATGGGCCAGAGTATCAGACAGAAGGGGTCGTGCAAAGTGTTGACTTTCCAAACGCTTTGAACCTCCTATCTGGCATTGACCACTCACTCATAAGCACAATTCACTCGATTCAAGCATCTCTGACTTGTGCTAGATCAATGTTCCGATTCAATTTGTGATAAAAATACATAACGCAAGCTTGGATTCATTCAACGATGTCATCGGTCAAGAAGTCTTCATTATTGCAGGTGCTCGTAAGGGCTACCAAGCCACACTATATGGTCTCGCACCTGATACTTGCAGCATTGCTGTGCATGGGCAGGCACACGCAACACTCAAACTTAAGGACGTTGCCACCAGGTGAGTAGCGCGCACATTTCCGTGGTGACAATTGTTCACGACTGTAAGGTATGGAATGAGGTTAGATGGTGTAGGTATCACAACCTGGCTAGGCACTAGCTATAATAATGCTAAACCAGTATAAGTGAGTCTCAGCTCTACCTAGCTGCTATACTCACAGAAGCAAGAGTGTTCGACCCTAAAGGGGATGCAAGGAAAGCAAAGATCCACAAGTGAATGCTGATCAACCCTGATCAAATGCGATGTAAGCGCAAGAAAGCATGAAGAAACGCAATGGAATGCGGTGAAATGCGAAGAAAACACAAAACGTGCTGAAGGCGCGTGTGGGAAAGCGAAACGAGATGGTCGCGCGAAGCGTGGGAAAGTAGCGCGTGAAGTGTGCAAGTGTAGGGAGGGTGTATAAATGATGCTGTGATCTGAATTGAGGCAAGGAGGACGGATGCTGGACGGATAATAGATGGATAATGTGATTGCCACTAGCTATAGACGGATGCTAGGGACTACAACGACGGATACATGCACTGCATGGAACTAACTGGTGATAGATGGTGACTGCCAGAAGCTAAGTTGTAAAAACAGACATGGCAACCCTAAGTCGCACATAAGCGCCTTCTCAGGGCTTGGAAGCGAATTGGGAGCGCTCTAAGTATGTAAGTGAGGTAAAGTAAGGGTCCATAATGAAATAATAATTGTATGATGCCAAACATAGTCAGATATAGTAATAAATGGAATGCGATGCACCAAGGAACTGGCTGGACAATGGATGGATGCTCCTGCAATGATGTGCACTAAATCGTGATGGAACACGAAGATGCATGATGAGACGCGAAGATGCGCGATGAGATGCGAAGATGCGCGATGAAACGCGAAGATGCGTGATGAAATGCGAAGATGTGCGATGAAACGCGAAGATGCGCGATGAAACGCAAAGATGCACGATGAAACGCAAAGATGCGCAATGAAACGCGAAGATGCACGATGAAACGCAAAGATGCGAAGATGCACGAGAACGTGCGCTAAGCGCGAGCGTGGGAATGCATTGCGTGAGTGCGGGAAAGTGTCTTGAGTCTGGTGCATTATTGCAGGGAAGCTGCGCATAATATGTGGAATCGCTCTACACATGATGGTGATGTTGTGCTGTGAAGCCCAGTCATCATGAGCTGTAAAATAGGCCAATACCAGCCTGTAGAGAATTGAGTCTCTACAACGGCGCAATACTCGAAGGATTGGACATGATTTCTTTCTGTAACATATGGAGTAATTCATACTTGTTGCCACCTAGAAGCCTTACACCCCCACCTGAGAAAACTGTACTCACTCCAAGCATCACCCCCCCACCTGTCGACTCCAGCTTGTCGGCCATCACAGCTACCGGCAGATCGTCCATGTGGGATGTCTGGTCCGTCAGCTCTGCTATAGATATAGGGGATAAGTCTCTCGTCACTCCGAGCTCGTCAATGTTCGACCCCTGGACTGTCAATGTCGAGGATAATATTGATGCTAGCACAGAAGAACTCCCTGGTGAGTCCTCAACGGAGGTACTACAATATTTGCCTCATTTCATTACAGGTCCACTATCATGGTTGATAGGGAAGGAATTTTCATCACTGTTCACTACGTATCACGCAGTGCTAAAAGTTTCACCGAGATTCATGAATGGAAGACTACATAATCGTTTTGTATCAACGGCTTGTCCAGACCCCTTCCTTGGTGATAATGGACCTGCGCCGGAGGGTTGTGTAGCAGTATTCTGCACATCTAGCAACTTTGGCGCCGCCCTTCAACACTATCATATTCCTGCCAAGGACCTCAGCCCAGCTCCTCAATGCAAAAAAAATCAACAGTGTCTCATTCTAGACGATGCTTCTCACGGACAAATCCTTACCATTGTGAAGTGCAATATCAAGAAAATGACTGCGGAGCTTGCGATTGCACCTAGGTCTAGCTCAACTCTGCGTTTTGATCAGATGTGTCTTGTAGAACGGCCCCAGCAATAGACTACATATGTGATAGACTAAGTACATATAGCATCTTTATGAATCTAATTTTTCGGCAAAACCCCAGTGTCCAATGAGTGCCCAATGAATACCCAATGAATGCCCGCTGAATGCCCAATGAATGCCTGCTGAATGCCCAATGAATGCCCACTGAATGCCCAACCTGTGCCCACCTGCTAAAACTTCACATTTTCTCTATCACATTTCACCTTACTGAAAATTTGATTTTTCCTGCAATGGAAAAATGCCCGTCATTACATAACATTTTGCAGAATATTTATACCCAGTCAAAATTTTGTACGTACCAGGTGGACAAAATTTGTTTACAAAATTTCATGTTTGTATAGTCATTTTCACAGAAGAAAACTTTAAGTATTTTTACTCATTTTGATGGGAATAAAAATTTTTGTCAAAATATGTGATTTGGTATTGTCATTTCACCATGTATCTAAATTTGTTGTTATGCAAGTGTCAAAATTGGAAGTGAGAATCGCTAATTTATTAATCACATTTCAATTCAAATCTTGCCTGGGGGAAAACTCCGAAACCACCGGTGTGCAAGGATCCAGGCTTTGATCAGCCACGTTCTAAATTAAGTTGATGGCGTTACTAAAACCAGATGTGACAAGTGTGTCATAGCATCCATCAATTTCTGAGTGATTTCTGAGCCTCAAATGTCAAGCCAGGATTGATCCTTACAGGAAGAGCGATGTCTTAAACACAAATTTTGCATGCAAAAAAGACTTAAATGAATTGTTATAAGCGACTGTCAAAACAACTAGAGAAAGACGAGAAAAAGAGGGAGCACCTCAATGGCTTACTAGTACTTGGTCCAGGTACATTGTACCCTGGAACTTAGGACACCATCCGGAGCAGCTCACAACCAGCTAATACTTTTAGAATTTGGGTGCAATCACTGAGGAAACAATATTGATGAAGTTCAAGCTTGGATGCCACACGTGACAGTGCCATTCAGCCCATTCCATCTGGCACCAGGACCTCCAACACCCACCATCTCAAGTACCTTCATTCGCTCACTGCAGTACTCAATCATGAGTCTCTCATCAGTTTTACTCGGGAAAACTACGAGCAAAGCTATTGACATGGAATTAGATGCCCTCTTTCAGACTCAGGTGCGTCATGCTGACATTCTTTTTTTTTGCTGTGGTCCACATTGAATTATATCGGCTCATAAGGTCCAAGATAATGGTGGTACTGCAGCATTCAATGACAAGAAACGTAAACCAGACGAAGAGCAGAGGCATGATTTGAAAAAGCACAAGTCTGCACCCAAAGAGTCGCAATGACACGAGTCCCCTCTTCCAAAACGCATCAAGCTATGGGAGAATAAGAGCTAGTTCAGAAACCAATGTGAAGTCATGTTGAATCAATTTGCAGTCGGCAGGCATAGTCAGCACGGCACACCCTGAACAGCTGTGTCTGAATTTTGATAGTAGTATAGCATATACAATATCTTATTGATCTCCCTCTTGTAAGAGCATCTACTAGTCCAATGACCCGTCCAGAGATCCGACAATGCCTCCTGCACTATGCTAGAATTCTAATCAGCATCCTGATATGCACTACAGGATCTGTACTACAATCTGCCTACTCCAAAGACCCAGAGCCATACCATACATCTATTCTCTCAGGTGAAGGCTGGGTTATGGAGCTTCTTACCGGTCATCCAGAATGCATTTGATGCGAACTGGGTATGCATGCACATGCCTTTGAAGTGCTCATATCCAAGCTCCGCAACTTTGGCTACACTGACTCCAAATTCGTCTCCTTGGAAGAACAAGTTGCTATATTTCTCTATACTAGCATCACAGGCCTGACTACCAGGCATGTGGGAGAGCGGTGTAGAAACTACAACACAGCGAGGCGTGAACGAAGCTCCTGACTGTATCTATAATTGTTGTAGGTCGCGCGTTGCCTAGTCTGCTATACCTGAGATGACAAGTGCGTTCGACCCTAAAGGGGAAGCGAGTGCAGCAAGGATCTAGTTGTATGTGCTGAAGGCGCTACTGGTCGGCCAATGCAGGGCGCGAGAAAGCGCAGGTGCGCACAAGGCATAAAGGTGCGGGAACGCGCGCGTGTGCTGCGCGAAGCGCGGGAAAGTGCGCGCGTATATGCGCAAATGAGAGAGTGTAAAACGAATGGATTGCAACTATATTCTGCTAGGTAAATAGTGGGTGGATAGTTCTCTCCCCCGAAAAAGTCCCCCAATAGTAAGTACTGCTGGCGCTTATATATGGCGCCTAAGCGCTGTCATGCGGAGCCGATGCGCTACCGAGTAAGGTATGTAAAGTAAGGGTCCATGATAAAAATAAAAGTGGAACGATATGCAAATAAAGGAAATAGGAATATACGCACTTAGAGAGCTTGGTGGACAGTGGATGGATGCTTCTGGATGGCTGGCGCTATAGGGTGCTTCAAGCGCGGGAAAGCGCGCGCATCGTGAAGCGCGGGAAGTGTGCGCGCATGGCGCGTGTTGCACGGGAAAGCTGCGCCTCATATAGGAATAGCTGCAGATAGCACCCAGAGTGGTGCTGCAAGTTCGTGCCATGTATTCCCTAGTGAAAAGCGCCATATCACACAATGAGAGGCATTATTCCTTACAGCGGTTTCAAAGATCAAATGATACAATTTCACAGTGAGTGCTGCAATTTTTCAATCTATACAATATATCTCATATTTCCTAATTATTTTATAAGAATTCTACACATATTCTCATCGCCGCCATTCTACACTACCTATATCCAGTTACCAGATGGAACTTTGGTGTCAAATAAACTCAAAAACGACCCCAGATATTGGCCATTTTTTCAGGATGCTGTTGGCACACTCGATGGAAGTCACATCCATGCTTCACCCCCTGTCTTTCAATGCACTGTATATCACAATCACAAAGGTTTCGTTTCACAAAATTGCCTATTCGCTTGCGATTTTGACCTCAAATTTTTTTATTCTTTGACTGGGTGGGAAGGTTCAGCTAACGATTCTCATATTTACGAGGATGCGCGTGTCCATGACTTCCATATTCCACATCAGAAGTATTACTTAGTGGATGCAGGATTCCCACTTTGCACTGAGCTTCTTGTCCCATGCCATGGTGTCTGTTACCACCTTGCTGAGTGTGGCCGCGCAAATACCAGGTATGTTTTTCAACTCATTTGTTTTTCCAACTTATATCTTCATCACAGGCCAGCCAATAAAAAAGAGCTCTTCAATCTACGTCATGCATCTGCACAAAACATAGTGGAGCGCATCTTTGGTGTCTTAAAACGCCAATTTCATATCCTCCTGTTGGGGCCAGAGTACTCCCTTGATATTCAATCACAAATACCTGCTGTGCTGTGTGCAATCCATAATTTTATGTGTCTACATGATCCTAGTGAGGATACAGTGCCTTCCAAGTCAAGCGGTGAAATGATGCTCTGTGGTGATGAGAACCCTGATTATCAGGGACAAGCTGATGATGAAGATATTGATAATGGTAGCGGTTGTGCAATGTGTGAGCGCATTGCACAAGAAATGTGGGATCAGTATCAGGGGATCTTGCATGAGAGGGGTTTGTTGGACTCAGGTTCAGACTCGGAGGTATCAGACTTTGACTTTGACGCATTGGACGAGAATGAATTACTGAGCATGTAATATAGTTTTAAACTACTAAATGAAGAGTTATCTTCCAAAAATATATACAGATGGGCATAAGGAAAGGAAGCTGGTGGGTTTAGAAGATTGGAATACATGGCAGTGATAGAGGGTAAGAGAATGAGGGTGAAGGAGTACAAGAAAATGGAACAGTACGTAGTACAATGAAACATATTTACTCAGGCATCCTGCATGATAGTCCAAACAATGTTTTTATTGAAAAATGACGTCGTGATACATGTTTTTGAGTGTCTAAACTAACAGAATGCGATACATGAGACGATTGTCATAGAAACACTGCATGATTGAGACGCTAGCAGCACAAGTACAAGTACAACTATTGTCCAATCCATGGACGGGCGTATGGCATTTGCAGTGCTTGCAGGATCTGCTGAAACCTATACTGGATCATGTGCTGGATGAATGCATGTTGTGTGTCTTTGTCCTGGGTTTCCAGGTAAATGTCAACAACAGCAGGGTCATCTGCAAACATATGCATGACAACGACCCTCTCCTGCATTGGATAGTCTGTGTCTTCATTGTTCAAGATCCGCAAAGCAGCATGTCTCTGTTTCTCCACCCTTTCTGCGTCAGTAATCATACCCTTCTCAATCACATTGGTGAGTTGATTAATGGGCCCTTGCATGCCCATGACAGCTGCAGCTGGCATGATCTTAGCTGCTCTTGCAGCACTGGTCATCATCGCAGATTGACCACTACCAGTGCGTGACTGGGTCCCAGCATGTGACTGGCTGGCATGCGACTTCTGTTTCTTCAATGCTGGAGCCTGAAATTGCTGCACCTGTTCAGATGTCGATGAAGGTGCTGTAGATGTAAATGTGGTTGCATCATCATGGAACATGGACATGGCATCGCGTGAACACTTTGCAGCACTGGATATTGTAGAGAGAGTCGGCTGAGAGGGAGTAGCAGACGTGGAAGGCATGGGCAGTGGGCAGGGCCTAGTAGGTGTGGGAGAAGCTGAAGACATGATGATGTCATCGCTTGTGCCAGCGACAGCGCTCATGGAGCTAGTAGATGCAGGAGGGTGAGCCCCTGTGGCATCCAAGTCAGCCTCATAGTTGGTGGGAGGCACTGGAACATCAGTGGCTCAGAAAGCTGCTGCCCCTTGTGCACCACCAGCAGGCAAAATATCTTGCATCCATTCGAGGTATATCCATCCATGGGAAGGGCTTCGCATATGTGCAATTTACGGTCATTATTTTCTTGTTCATTGGTGAGCTCAGTGGATCATACTTTCTTCTCATCACATCGTCTCAACATTTTTATTTTTAGGTCCTTATGATGCCAGCATATTTGATCCTCGCAGCTGGGGAGGTGACACTACCGAGGATACCGTGAATGAAATTACACTTGAGTTCACTCGCGTTGTCCTCGTAATCAGAGTCTTCGCAATCGGCGTTGAGCTTCCAAAAGCTTGTATGAAGCGTCACTGGAAAAGTTTATTATACCTTCTATTTCCTGTCATGACATGAGTGGGTAACGTTTGAACATGTCTTTGACCAATTCTCTAACCATCACCAGGGTTGGTTTGTGTCGGCAGCCTTGATTTATGCTTTGATACCTGACCTCATGTCAAGCCTTGCTGTCGCTGCATGCTTGACCCCAACTGATCCGATCCTTGCTGCTGCAGTTGTTGGTGGTAAACATGTTGACAAGCACGTCCCTGCTCACCTTCGCCATATCCTCGCAGTGGAAAGTGGTTGCAAGGATGGAGCAGCATAATCCTTCCTGTACATCACATTATATCTCATATTGGACTCCACTACCGGTCGTGCAGTTGAGCTCTGTAAGATTTAAAAAAATCTGTGACAATTCCTCAGCTGATTCCATTATGACAGATGAGGTCATCCTAGGTGTGGTGGTGGGCGCCTCAATAGGATGGGGCTTCTGGCACCTTATGAAATTCTGCCAGTGCAATGACTTCGTCGATCGGCAGTCCTACGTTGCGCAGTACATATCCTGGCTTTGCTCACCATCGGTATCATGACTATGCTAGGTTCTGATGATCTCCTAGCAGCTTTCTCTTGCGGAACGGCATTTGCTTGAGACGATTTCTTCAACCACCAGACAGAGGAATCAGTGTTTGGTTCCATCATCGACTTACCATTTAATATTGCAGTCTTTGTTTATGTTGGCGCCTGGATGCATTTGACAGTTTCAACGAGACCATCTCACTTAACGTGTGCACCATAATGAATGTCAAGTGGAAATAAACCTGAGATGAGACTCAGTGCGTTCAGCACTCCTTTCCCAGCACGTCCCCATCCTGCACAAATGCATAAAGAACGTACTGCTACTAATACTCGGAACATTGAATGAATTGCAGGAGACTCTAGACGATAACATGTGAGGGAATATGATACAACAGTATGGTAAACACGAAAGGTAATCTCACATTTGACAGGTGCTACAGTGACCAGGATGAAAGAGCATCGAAAAAAAAGAACTGCTAAGTGAAAACGACCTATACCAGACGAAAGCAATACGACAGGACCTACACACCAACATGAATAAAAACCATCCTCTGCTCCAGCGGAACCTTCATCTTCACAGAATGCGTAGCATGATTGAGTGCTCAGGCTGCCTTCGTACAGTCCATCTCACCACCAACCTCCAAATCTTTGAACAAATTCTCGTAGAAAGCTTTGACAACATGCTTTGCAACAGCATCATCGACCTCCCACAGCGTGCCAATGACACTCTTGAACCCTGAGAATTGCAGTCCAGCAGCGAGATGAATCACCTTGTCGGGAGTCTCCTCATCACCGACGGTGGTATGACACGCCGATAAGAACGCGAACTCAGCGTGAGGAATGTCTTTCTCCATGATATCAAGCAGTGTGATAGGTTGGTCTTTCATGACGAAGTGGGAATTGTAAGGCTGCTCACGGTCCTGCTTTCCATGACACGCAAGGTGCACCCAGGTATTCTCTTCCAATCCTTGGAGTGCACCCGCTCGTGTGGCTGCATCACCAGAAATAGTGGTACGGTTGATCGTCTCAGGGACGAGCTTTCGGACAAGCTCGATCTCGCTGTCGATGGCCAAGAGCTCCTTGCTTTTCCCTGCACGTGGCTGACCCTGTCCGATGGCCACAAAAGATGGACGGACACGCTTCTTCATCATCTGCCTAGATCTGATCAAAGCCGAAAGTGTTGGCGTGTAGGAACAAATGTAGAGATCCTCCAGGCATGGCTCCTTCGAGCGATCTGGCCTTGTTTGAAAGGGGTGAGCAGCATGGAGAGGAATGGACGTGAAAGCTGCAGTTGGACATAGCCAGATTCGAGATTGGTGCTTTAGCTCAAGGACATGCTCGAGTACGTTGACGATGGGTAGCATGATCGCTTCCCAAACTGTCCGCAAAAGTACTATAAAATCCTTCCTCGACTCCCCTGGTTTCATCCGACATGATTGTCGTATTGCCCTGGCAAAGCGATCCTTAAGAGTCGTTAGATCCGTGAGAGCGATAGATGGCAAAGGAACATGAAGAGGCTCTCCTGACGTCGGGACAATGATAGCGCCGCACGAGTATTGACTCGCAATGAGGATGATGACTGGGCCATGACGCGCTGCTGCTTGCAAGTCTTCGTATGAAGGCGGCAGCAGAAATCTCGAGAAACCTTTAATATTACGGATTTCAGCTACCACTGTTTCCCACTGCGCCTGAAGTCTCCTATACTGTGTTTCAGCCCGTTCAGCAGCAGCTCGGTCTGTGCTGACTGTTGAACCTTGAGCCTCGGACAAACACTTGCTCAGCTCCGAAAATCTGTGGGCTAGATTCGGATTTTCCGACTCGAGGTCTTCAATGGGAGTCTTGAAACGAGAGGCCAGCGACCACTGCTGGCCACGACCCTGTTCCAGGAGTTCAACTGCTCGTCGCAGATCATCACGACGTATAGCACATGAAGCTGCATCTACTGGCAGTGATCGAGCACCGTAAAAAGCGGTTGCAGCCTCGCGCCGTGAGATGATTGATGATCGCATCATCACGTGGTTGTTGAAGAGATCCAAGCACATCTGGTATGCTTCCAGGGCAGATACATGTTGACAGAGTTCCGATTCACGAACCCATTCAATAGCCTCCAAGATGCGCTCAGGGTATCCCTGAGTAGGGTGTCTTGATGCCATTCTGAAGTTCTCCATTGCAAGTGACAAATCAGTAGGATCGTGCTGAATGCGGTAACGAGACGTATAGGCTTCCCGTAGCTTGGAATAGGAGTAGTGCCTGTCGGGATGGAGTGGTGGCAGAGACGCCAGTGATTCCTGACACAGTCGAATGGCCTCCTCGATACCTTCATTCTTCTGAGTTCACGTGAAACGAGAGGAGAGCGCCGAGCTCAAATTGTAAAGTGTTTGATGGCGAAATGGATGGCCATGCGGCTTTAACTGAAGTGAGTCCCGGTACAGGTCAATTGCCTCGTCGAGATCTTCGCTGACATCCAATTCGTCATATCTGTATTTGAGGGCGATGGCAAGGTTGTTGAGTGTGTAATCACGAAATGGATGCCCAGGCGGGCGCAATGTCAGTGCCTCGCGCTGGAGGCTGATAGCTCTGTTGATGTCGTTAACATCACTGCGTTGGTTGAAACGGGTGAAAAGGGCGTTTCCTAGGTTGTCCAATGTGAAATCACGATATTGGTGCCCAACAGGGCACAGGCGCAGCGCTTCTTCGTGCAAAGAGATGGCCTCATTGAGGTCATTGTAGTCGCCTTGGTGATTGAAGCGGGTCAAGAGTGACAAGGCCAAGTTATTCAGGTAGGCATCGTGTTCAGAATGTCCCCCAAAGGATAAAGAAATGGCTTCACGACCGCGTTGGATGGACTCGTCTAGATCGTCAATGCTGCCCCATTGTTTAAAACGTGATCTGAGAGCCCATCCAAGCATGTGGAGTGCGATTGGACGGTGCTCGTTGCCCAGAGGACAGAGCTCGAGTATGACTCGTCGAATGTGAATGCCTTCATCGGATGTATCTATTGGAAGATTGTTGCATGCGCGGATCACATAATTGACGCCACCTGCCGCGATGCCACGAAGGTAGGTGCCCTCTGGACAGAGGGGCAATAGCTTGCAGCACAGTTGCGCAGATTCGTGCATATAGGCGGTGGTGGGATCCTTGCTGTAGTGCCAGATCAATGCTTCAACGAGGTGATAAATGGATAATGGATGATCGGGGTGGCCCTGCGGACGCAATGCAAGGGCTTCGCGGAAGAGAGAAGTGACAGAGTCAATGTCTTGAAGATCATTTTGAATGTAACCTTCAAGGTGGGCCCAGGCAAGGTTGGTGAGAGCCCCTGCGCGATCAGGATGGCCAACCGGACATCGGTCTAGGACCGACTGAAAATGCTGCATGGCATTGTTCAGGTGAGAGACCGTCTTGCTTGTCACGTATGTGGCAAATAGTTCATGGCCTGCATCCGTCTCTCGAGCAATCTCACTTTCAACCATGGACTATAGTAGGTGTTCCGTCAACAAATGCCAACAACACAGAGGCCGATGTCACTCACATCAAACAGTGCGCTATCCTGATCGTTGCAAGGACATACAGCAGCGGCCCTCAAAGTGAGGGAAGAGTCATCGCCGTCAATGGATGGGAAGTAAATGTCTACGATATGTGAGTAGATGCGAATGAATGAGAAGGAGGTTGCTCACCGAAAGGCTCATCTCCACGATCGAGTAGCTCATCCCACGATAATTCGAATTTGGCCACGACTTCCCCGTTTCCTAGCATTCGACCGAGCTCGTACGATACTCTGATCTCCAGCGATAACTCGGGCACCTCATGTAATGATCTACAAACGAATGATTAGTTTTCAAGTCACATCTAACATTTGTTATGCGCATTACAAGATCACAATATCACCCAAGACTTGGGATTTGTCGGATGATACCACTCGGACGGCTGATTTCCAGCGCCTCTTTGAATCGGCATTAATGGCTACGTAAAAGCCTGCAGGTATGCGCTTGGAAGGAAGTGGAAGATTGTTTACCCTGATGACTGTAGATAGGGAGTGAGGATGAGACACCAAACGAATGTGAAGATGATATGGGACTCACGTTCAAGTCTGATAAATCGTCCTTCTAAGCTACCTGACATGATGGTGGGATGAAGAAAAAGACAGGGATCGAGGATGGGCTGGATAGTGGACAGAATAAGTGGTAGGAGAAGACGGGAGTGGGGCAATGGGGACTGAAACTAAATTGAGAGGGGGAAGATAAGTCTAGGGTTGGAACGTTCGCCTGCAGGTGATGCTGTACGTGTATGTCCATGTTGTTCGAGCGCTCACGATAGACGCTTATATTAAGCGCCGAGCTACAAAAAAATCACCAACTAACCATGGATCAGCGAAAGTGGCACGTCGATGACAACTCAGAACATCCTGTGACGTAGCTAGACCAGTGGTTGTTCGAAAAGTGATATGATCATTAGCACAAGACCGAGGCAAAACATGGAATCTCGTGTATTTCATGGTGCAAACAGTACAAACCACTAAAAACGACGGAGGGATTTGGAATTGATGGAGACATGCGCTACGGGCAGTGAAAAGCCGATCCATTCTATGGGAAGGGGGAAGGGTGACCGAGGTAGAAATAATGGCAACAGATTGCATGGTAGTTCGAATGTTAATTGCGTGGTGAGACGTAACCACGCTGGAGCTCGAAACAATGAAGTGAAATGCTGACTGAGTCGTGACTATACCGTGAAACCCTAAACAGGAACCTCGAAATAACAAATCAATTTGAAATGCAGCTGTCCCCTGAGTCGCACTTCAGCACCCCATTTTCATTTCACTCTGATGCGGAAGGGACCATCATTTGATTAATTAATGTTACTCTGCAAGCTCAAGCTCACGAGTCCCTGAGGCAGATAGCAAATATTCATTCGCATATTATGGCGATGGCCAGATATCCCGGGTGTTTGATCTCGACTTCGCTTAGCCTGCATTATCATAAACTTTCTCCTCCAGGTTATCTTCACACAATTAATACTCGCTCGGTTGTCAATGAAAATTACTGATGTAGGGTCTAGTATTTTTGGCTTAGCGGCGACATGGGTGCGTTCCTGCTATGATCATTCCTCTGACTTAACAATTACCAACTATCTACAGGATTTTCCAGGCTCTAAACGAACATAATCCTCATGAAGTCTATCTGTACGAAGTCGAGGATTGTGCGAGAGGACATGCGATACAGGTGAGAACGCAGTTGACATGGACATGTAAGCGCATTCTAGTTAGCTGGATTCCAGTCAATCCGTCGTCATACGTACCGGTATTTTCTTTTCTCGCATCTCGCAATATATCATCTACGTAACACGAAGATTGCTTTCACATCTTATGATTTCTCCAGTGCATTTCCGCAATGTGCATTGTTCGAACTGAGATGACGGTCTGCACCTGGACAGACTTGGGCCTTTTTCAAGGGGCCGGCAACAATTTAGCATTCCTCGGACGTGCTCGTTATCACCACATATGTGTTGCAGTGGTTGAGACATTACACCAATGTTTCACAACCATGGTTTGAACTGGACGTGGAGAAACACAAAGCACTCCTCTTGACCTCCCTCAAAATCGAGCCTGCCCCATTCAGTTCTGCACAAAATCGCGAGATTGCGTTCACGCCTGAAATCTTGCCACAACGACTTTCATCACGAGCACATTGGTCCCATCTGAAGGACAAGGGGAGCATCAGTAAAACACGGGTTGGAATGATCTCGGCACTCAGACCTTCTGAATCAATATATCACATGTTGGAACTATTCGAGAGGGCAGGACTAGGGGCAGACTTGAATATATATTTCGTGGCAGGGCTATGGGTGCGCCCAGAACACAGGAGAAGAGGTCTAGGGATGCATATAGTGAAAGAAGGCCTGGAATTGGTACGGACAAATATGGATCTGAAAAACCGTTAAGAGGGCAAGAGAGATAGCATAATCTTACTACTGGTCAAGAATGATAATGCGAGCAGCCGCACCCTTTCTTGACAAGCGGAAATAGCTGAAGGTTGCATGGTTAATAAATGTTGAATATCTTGTCTGCAAAGAAACTGTCTGACTGATTTCATTGAGTAACATCTGGGCTTTCGAGGTGAGGTCTGTGGAGTATACTGAGCCCAAGGGGGCATCCGGGCAGTTGGCAACCTGAGCCATCGGATATTTGGAGTTCCTAGAGATAGTCTGCTGAACTCACCTGACGCGGTGCAGTGATACAATTCACCCAGGGGAATATACAGTAATGCTATAGGAGGGGATTCAATGATCATAGTCGGCGTCCTAACATTTCGGATCGTCCAGCTTGGAGCTGGGAAGACACAGAATTAACATGTCTTGAGACTAGATTAATATTGACTCGACTGTGATTTTTGTCATTGAGCTATCATTGTGCAGCTCGAGACCTTGGGTGGGTCCACGACCTTCTTGAGGTGGCACAAGCAGTTTTAGGAGAAATAGAAATTGTCCTTTTTCATTGTAGCAGCAGGATCCAGGAGTGTTGTTGAGAGGCTTCGGACGACGTGCACCGTAACGAATGTCAGGTGGAAGCAAGCCCTGCGAGGATGAGACTCAGTGCGTTCGGTATTCCTGTCCCAGCACGTCCCCTTCCTGCACAAATGCATAAAGAACATACTGCTACTAATACTCGGAACATTGAATGAATTGCGGAAGACTCTAGAGTAGGCGATATCGTGTGAGGGAATGCGATACAACAGTATGGTAAACATAGAAAGTAATCTTACAATTGACAGGTGCTACAGTGACGAGGATGAAAGAGCATCGAAGGAAAAGAACCGATAAGTTACAACAACCTATCCCAGACGAAAGCAATAAGACAGGACCTACACACCAACATGAATAAAAACCATCCTCTGCTCCAGCGGAACCTTCATCTTCACAGAATGCGTAGCACGATTGAGTGCCCAGGCCGCCTTCGTACAGTCCATCTCACCACCATCCTCCAAATCCTTGAACAAATTCTCGTAGAAAGCTTTGACAACATGCTTTGCAACAGCATCGTCGACCTCCCACAGCGTGCCAATGACACTCTTGAACCCCGAGAATTGCAGTCCAGCAGCGAGATGAATCACCTCGTCGGGAGTCTCCTCATCGCCGACAGCGGTATGACATGCCGATAAGAACGCGAACTCAGCGCGAGGAATGTCTTTCTCCATGATATCGAGTAGCATGATAGGTTGGTCTTTCATGACGAAACGAGAATTGTAAGGCTGTTCGCGGTCCTGCTTTCCATGACACGCAAGGTGCACCCAGGTATTCTCTTCCAATCCTTGGAGTACACCCGCTCGTGTGGCTGCATCACCGGAAATAGTGGTATGGTTGATTGTCTCAGGGACGAGCTTTCGGACAAGCTCGATCTCGCTGTCGATGGCCAAGAGCTCCTTGCTTTTCCCTGCACGTGGCTGACCCTGTCCGATGGCCACAAAAGATGGACGGACACGCTTCTTCATCATCTGCCTAGATCTGATCAAAGCCGAAAGTGTTGGCGTGTAGGAACAAATGTAGAGATCCTCCAGGCATGGCTCCTTCGAGCGATCTGGCCTTGTTTGAAAGGGGTGAGCAGCATGGAGAGGAATGGACGTGAAAGCTGCAGTTGGACATAGCCAGATTCGAGATTGGTGCTTTAGCTTAAGGACATCCTCGAGTGCGCCGACGATGGGTAGTATGATCGCTTCCCATACTATCCGCAGGAGTATTATTAGATCCTTCCTCGATTCCCCTGGTTTCATCCGACATGATTGTAATATTGCCCTGGCAAAGCGATCCTTGAGAGTCGTGAGATCTGTAAGAGTGATGGATGGCAAGGGAACATGATGAGGCTCTCCTGACGTCGGGAGGATGATAGCGCTGCACGAGTATTGACTCGCAATGAAGATGATGACTGGGCCATGACGCGCTGCTGCTTGCAAGTCTTCAAATGAAGGCGGGAGTAGGAACCTCGAGAAACTTTTAAGACTACGGATTTCAGCTACCACTGCTGCCCACTGCTCCATGAGTTTCCTGTACTGTGTTTCTGCCCGGTCAGCAGTAGCTCTGTCTGTGCTGATTGCAGGACCTTGAGCCTCGGACAGACGCTTGCTCAGCTCCGAGAAGTTGTCAGCTAGGTTGGGATTCGTGGACTCGAGATCTTCTAGCGGAGTCCTGAGCCGCGAGGCCAGCGACCACTGTTGACCACGACCCTGCTCCAGGAGTTCAACTGCTCGTTGCAAATCATCACGACGTATGGCACACGATGCTGCATCTACTGGCAGTGATTGGGTGCCACGAAAGGCAGTTGCAGCCTCACGCCGTGCAATTGCTGACGATCGTGTTGCCAAGTGGCGGTCAAGAAGTTCAAAAAATGTTGTGTAAGCCTCCAGGGCAGATGGGTGACTGTGCTGCTCTGCTACGATAATCCAGTTCCAGGCTGTCAGAATGCGATCTGGAAGGCCTTGCGTGGGATGTCGTGATGCCAGTCTGAAATTCTCTACAGCGAGCGACAAATCAGCAGACTCGCGGTGCACTCCATAACGAGCCAAATAGGCTTCACGCAGCCACACATAGCTGTAGGATCTATCCGGGTGCAGTGAAGGCACAGCCTCCAACGATTCCTGACACAGTCGAATGGCCTCCTCGATATCTTCGTTCTTCTGAGTTCGCCTGAAACAAGAGGAGAGCGCCGAGCTCAAGTTGTAAAGTGTTTGATGGCGAAGTGGATGGCCATGCGGCCTTAACTGAAGTGAGTCCCGGTGCAGGTCAATGGCCTCGTCGAGATCGTCGCTGACATCCAATTTGTCATATCTGGATTGGAGCGAGTTGGCAAGATTGTTGAGTGTGTAATCACGAAATGGATGCCCAGGCGAGCGCAATGTCAGTGCCTCGCGCTGGAGGCTGATAGCTCTGTTGATATCGTTAACATAACTGCGCTGGTTGAAACGGATGGAGAGGGCGAGTCCTAGGTTGTCCAATGCGAAATCATGATATTCGTGCCCAACAGGGCAAAGGCGCAGCGCTTCTTCATACAAAGAGATCGCCTCATTGAGGTCATGATAGTTGCCTTGGTGCTTGAAGCGGGTCCAGAGTGACCAGGCCAAGTCATTCAGGTAGGCATAACGTTCAGAATGTCCCTCAGAGGACAAAGAAACTGCTTCACGACCGCGTTGGATGGACTCGTCTAGATCGTCAATGCTGCCGCATTGTTGAAAACGTGATCTGAGAGCCCATCCAAGCATGTTGAATGCTTCTGGACGGTGCTCGTTGCCCAGAGGACAGAGCTCGAGTATGACTCGTCGAATGTGAATGCCTTCATTGGATGTATCTATTGGAAGTTTGTTGCATTCGCGGATCACATAATTGACACCATTTGCCCCTCCCGCGATGCTATGAAGGTAGGTACCCTCTGGACAGAGGGGCAATAGCTTGCAGCACAGTTGCGCAGATTCGTGGATATAGGCGGTGGTGGGATCCTTGCTGTAGTGCCAGATCAGTGTTTTAACGAGGTGATAAATGGATAATGGATGATCGGGGTGGCCCTGTGGACGCAATGCAAGGACTTCGCAGAAGAGAGAAGTGACAGAGTCAATGTCTTGAAGATCGTTTTGAGTGTAGCCTTCAAGGCGGGCCCACGCAAGGTTGGTGAGAGCCCCTGCGCGGGCAGGATGGCCGACCGGACATCGGTCTAGGACCGACTGAAAATGCTGCATAGCATCGTTCAGGTGAGAGACCGTCTTGCTTGTCACATATGTCGCAAATCGTTTATGGCCTGCATCCGTCTCTCGAGCAATCTCACTTTCAACAATGGCCTACAGTGGGTGTTCCGTCAACAAATGCCAACAACGCAGAGGCTGATGTCACTCACATCAAACAGTGCGCTATTCTGATTGTTGCAAGGATATACAACAGCGGCCTTCAGAGTGAGGGAAGAGTCATCGCCGTCAATGGATGGGAAGGAAATGTCTACGATATGTGAGTATATACGAATGAGTGAGAAGGAAGTTACTCACCAAAAGGCTCATCTCCGCGATCGAGTAGCTCATCCCACGATGATTCGAATTTGGCCACGACTTCCCCATTTCCTAGCATTCGACCGTGCTCGTACGATACTCCGATCTCCAGCGATAACTTGGGCACCTCATGTAATGATCTACAAACGAATGATCAGTCTTCAAGTCACATCTAACATTTGTTATGGGCTTTACAAGATCACAATATCGCCCAACACTTCGGATTCGTTGGATGATACCACTCGGACGGCTGATTTCCAGCGCCTCTTCGAATCGGCATCAATGGTCACGTAAAAGCCTGCAGGTATGCGCTCGGAAGGGAGTCGAAGGTTGTTTACCCTGATTACTGTAGATAGGGCGTGAGGATGATGCAATAAACGAATACGAAGATGATATGGGACTCACATTCAAGTCTGACAGATCGTCCTTTTAAGCTACCTGACATGATGGTGCGATGAAGAAAAAGACAGGGATCGAGGATGGGCTGGGTGGTGGGTAGGAGAAGACGGGAGTGAGGTAATGGGGATTGTCAATGGAGCGAAATTGAGAGGGAGAAGATAAGTTGAGGGTTAGAACGTTCAGGTGATGTTGTACGTGTATTTCCATGTTGTTCGAGCGCTCATGATAGATGCTTACATTAAGCGCCGAGGCTAAAAAATACCAACTAGCATCCAAACGTCATGGATCAACGAAAGTGACACGTCGATGACAACTTAGAACGTCCTGTAACGTAGCTAGACTAGTAGTTGTTCAAAAGTGATATGATCATTAGCACAAAACTGAGGCAAAACATGGAATCTCGTGTATTTCATGGTGGAAACAGTACAAACCACTAAAAACGATGAAGGTGGAATTGATGGAGTCACTGTGCGCTATGGGCAGTGAAAAGCCGATACGTTGTATATGACTCCATGGGAAGGGGGAAGAATGATCGAGCTAGAAATAAAGGCAACAGTCGAATGTAATTGCAAGAACTACGTATCACGGTGGGACGTCACCACCCTCGAGCTCTGGGTGAAGAACAAGTCAGCATTGGAGATAACAAGAGAATTTGAACAAACCTGTAGAAGGCTGAATACGTGAGAAGTTGACAAGGATCCAGGCTTCGATCAGCCACGTTCTAAATTAAGTTGATGGCGTTACTAAAACCAGATGTGACAAGTGTGTCATAGCATCCATCGATTTCTGAGCGATTTCTGAGCCTCAAATGTTAAGCCAGGATCGATCCTTACAGGAAGAGCGATGTCTAACACACGAATTTTGCATGCAAAAAAGCCTTAATCGAATTGTTATAAGCGACTGTCAAAACAACTAGAGAAAGACGAGAAAAAGAGGGAGCACCTCAACGGCTTACTAGTACTTGGTCCAGGTACGTCGTACCCTGGAACTTAGGACACTGCCCACAGCAGCTCACGACAAGCTGATACTTTTTAGAATTCGGGTGCAATCAATGAGGAAACATGTTCAAGTTGGACGCCACTGCCATTCCACCTGGCACCAGGACTTCTGACATCCGCCATCTCAAGTCCCTTCATTCGCTCACTGCAGTACTCAATCATGAGTCTCTCATCATTTTTACTCGGGAAAACTACGAGCAAAGCTATTGACACGGAATTAGATGCCCTCTTTCAGACTCAGGTGCGTCGTGCTGACATTCTTTTTTTTGCCGTGGTCCACATTGAATTATATCGGCTCATAAGGTCCATGATATTGGCAGTACTGCAGCATTCAATGACAAGAAACGTAAGCCGGACGGAGAGCAGAGGCATGATTTGAAAAAGCACAAGTTTGCACCCAAAGAGTCGCAACAACACGATTCGCCTCCTCCAAAACGCGTCAAGCTACGGGAGAATAAGAAAGAAAAGGTCGACAAGAGAAAATCAGAAGCTCGAGAAAAATCAAAGGCGATTTCAGCCATGGAGAGCAGCAGCGCTGATCACCGAGGTGCTGAACTTATCGACAATTCCGACTCCGAGGAGGAGAGCGGGCCATCTACGCTCATACACGAGTCGCTGCTCAGTGGTTGTGTGAAGTCCAACCAACGCGCGTCCGCGCGCAAGGTCAAATTTGCTCCTCCAGATGAGTCCGAGGAGCAGCGCAACTTGCGCACGATCTTCGTGGGTAACCTCTCGTCCGAGATCGCTCAGAAGCGAGTGAGTGGTTGAATACCGTCATGAACTCATACTAAATATGTGACAGCCTTTGCAGAAAAAACTCCATAGGCACATTCTATCGCTCGTTCCTACCGCAAAAATCGAATCTACAAGATTCCGTTCCGTCGCATTTCAAAACCCTACCAGTAAACCTCCCGATGATGACGGGAAAGAACCACGGCAGCACGACAGAGATCGAGCATCATCGTGGCACAAAGCTAATCCCACAGCGGATGAGCCAAAAAACGACGAGAAGAAGTTTCTTACTCCAAGTCAGAAAAAGAAAGTCGCATTTATAAATCATGAACTTCACCCTAGCGCAGATTCGGTCAATGCATACGTCGTATTTGCATATCCCCCTCCTACGAAAGAGCGGCCTTCGAATTTGCCTCCCCTTCTACCAGTCATGGACCCGCACGATCCGTGTAGATTCTTTGGGCAGACCTACAGATAACATCGGAAAGCAAAGTGCTCTCTTGAGCACTTTTGCGGGAGACCCGAAATCATCTGTTTTTGTGGGTAACCTTGACTTTGCGAGCAAAGAGGAAGATCTGCGGATTTTCTTCGAAAGTCTTATGACTGCCGAACGCGGGCCACCTAGTCAGGCTTCAGATGCACCTAAGCATTGGGTTTCACGAGTTAGAATTGTGCGGGATAAGGAGAGTCAGCTTGGGAAGGGCTTCGCATATGTGCAATTTACGGTCAGTATCTGTTTATTTCTTGTGGGTGACCTTCTGAACATTCACTTTCCAGGATCGCGTTTGCGTGGACGAAACTCAAATTTGCAAAGCGTAAATTACGCGTTCAACGCTGCAAAATGCTCCCTAAGACCTTGCGACTGACGAAGCTGCCCCCTCAAAGATTGCAACCACCAGTCGCAGTGCAGATGCGTGTTAAGGTCGTGCTCAAAGGTAACAGGTCCAAAGGGCTTCGGCCTCAGCTCGTACGCTGTGCCCCTTTCCCGAGTATAGCCCCGTATTTCAGAGTGCTATAAGTATCGTATCCGAAGATCTGGATGGCTGTTGTAGCGTATCCGAAAGTCCGGACGACTATCGTATGGAATCCGGTTAGAGAGGAAGGTAACGTATTCCTATCCGAAGATAAGGAATAGTATCGTATAATATCCGAAGGTAAGGGTTGGTATCGTATTCCTATCCGAAGATAAGGAATAGTATCGTATACGGATCCGGATGGCGTCCGGATATCGGACGAGAGTATAAGGGCTAGTCTTAGACAAGTCTAGGACTAGAAACTAACAGAGTGTAGACTATCCGTAGATAGAGGCGGATGCGTATAGACTATCGGATACAATCCTTAAGTCTCGGAGGGTGACAAGAGTTGTTAAGACTCGAGTCCGGATAACAGAATGAGAACAATCTAAGATGATATTCGAACTGAGGTGCTAAGAACATATACAAGAGTTTATATACGATAGAACTACGCGAGAGGCTATGCACAAAGTATCGCGAAGTATAAGCAACGCTTATTAGAAGTTAATCATAAGCCGGAAGGTAATCACAAGTGAAGCGGATCAGCAAACATAACCGGGAATTAATCACAAGTGAAACGGATCAGTAGAACATAGCCGGAAGAAAGCATAACCGATATACCGGAAAGGAGGATATACTAAATGGAGGAAATAAGCAGTGTTTAACGTTATATGAACAGGATATGAATGAAGAAGCTTATCATAACGGATCCGGTACGGATCTGTGGATCGGATCTGATCGGATCTGACATCCGGAACTTCGGATGAGAAGCGCGAATGTATGGGATATGACAGTATCCCCCCTTTAGGGCCGATCCCTAGAAGGCTAAAGAATCGTAGATCCGGTCCGCGAGAATCGATGGAGAAGAATGATGGTAGTAGTGCTGAGTTCGGATTTCCACAGATATACCAACGTCAAAGCGTCGCAAATGATTCCTACCCCCCACTTATCAACAAACACTAGCTTAACTTGAAAAATGTCTGGCAACAACTCTGGAGCTCAGCAATCTGCTAAGGCTAGGCTGGAAGAGCTTAGACAACAGATCTTGGACGCGGAAGAAGCGGCCCGGATGGAGGAAGAGGCTCTGAAGGCTCAGGAAGCAGAGCGGAAGCGCTTAGCGGATCTGGAGAAAGTGAGGCAGGCGGAACTTCGGATCCAGCAAGCGGAAGAGAAAAGGCGTCAGGATATCGTTAAGGAAATGGTGCGTTTCGGATCCGTTTGCTAGTCTTTTCACTAACGTTTCGGATAGACTCAGAAGATGTCCTCTAAGGAGGACGGATCCTGCACGCGCTGCTCCGGAAGGGCGCGGATCTGTCAATGGACGGATGCTGCAGCTAATCCTTTGGTAAGTCGTCCGGATAGCTTCGGATCCGCGTTTTTGACTTTCGGATAGATCAAGTCTTGTGACGCTTGCCGGAAGGATAAGGCTACCTGTCCCGGACGGCCTGGAACTGTCAAGGCCTCTAAGGGCAAGAAGAGACAGCGCGCTGCCGGATCCCCTTCTCCCAGGGGCAAGGGCAAGAAACGTCAGCAGAGTCCCACTCTGGAAGCTCCGGATTATATGGAGTATGATGATCAGGCTTGGGTGGCTGCTGCTAACAACATAGTGGCTGAGTTGACTAGGACTAACGCGCTCCTGGAGAAGAGTATAGAAGCGGCTGAGGGGAGTAGGGCTGCCACGGAGCGGATGTGCTCCGGATTGGAGCTGTTCCTTCAGCAACAGAGGGAATTCCAAGCCCTCTTGTTCAAGGAGCTTAGGCTTGACCCCCAGATCGCTTTGGATAAGGCTCGGATGGGTCCGGATGAGGAAGAGGGAGGTGATGAGGAGATGGAAAAGGCGTCCGGAAGTGAGGAGAGCGGATCCGGAGCGGATGAGGAGTCTATGGAGATGTAGATTTTCGGATCCGTTTTCTTAACTTCCGCTACTTGTACTTGTAGTTTCCGTTATGTACAATTTGTATACTTCAGTTTTGAATAGGACCAGGCTTGTCCGGATATGCTGAGTGATAATCCGATACTAGTTCGGACGCGTTTCCGAGTTCTGTAGCTAGTAACCATGAAGTCTCTTCGTCCGTTCCTTCATATCCGGACCATCGGACGAGGTATAAGAGTTGGCATTGTCTTCTTCGACGGTCTAGCTTAGAGTCTAGGATTTCGGATATCTCATACTCTGGTTCTCCGTCGACTTCTACTGGAGGAGGAGGGGGTTGGATACGATTAGGAATGGTGTTCGGGGTTGCAGGTTCTAATTGGGACACATGGAAAACAGGATGGACGGAACGCATAGAATCCGGAAGTCGGATGGTAATGGAGTGTGATCCCGGACGAGCTATAATCTCAAACGGACCTAAGTTCTTTTCCGATAGTTTCTTGGACGGACAAGTGGAACGGAAGTATTTAGCTTTCACGAATACCTGTTCTCCAACTTTGAAGTCCGGAGCGGGTATCCGATGCGCATCCGCAGGTCCTTGATATCTTTTCTGCGCAAGAGACATTTCTTCTCGGAGGAATAGGTGTAGTTCGTTAAGGTCTATAGCATAGTCTCGGGCGAGGGCGGATGAGAGGTCGCGTTCTGGATGGATGGATACGTTCGGATGGTAACCCTTATTAGCGAAGAATGGGGAAACTCCAGTGGTAGCACTCGGAGCGTTGTTATAAGCGAATTCTGCTAATGGAAGGAGTTCCGACCAGTTATCCTGCTGATAATTGCAGTAGATGCGGAGGTATTGTTCTAGGGTTTGGTTGGCTCGTTCCGTTTGTCCATCTCCTTCCGGATGATATCCGGATGTGAAGTGGAGGACCATATCGAGTGCCTTTCCTAGAGAACGGAAGAAATGGGATACGAATTCCGTACCTCGGTCCGAAGTAACATGAGAAGGGATTCCGTGCTTAGAGAATACGTGAAGCAGGAATAGTCTAGCGAGGTCCGGAGAGGTAATGGTATCGTGAGTTGGGACGAATATAGCTTGCTTGGATAAACGATCAATGATAACGAGGATGGCTGTATAGCCGGATGAGTCCGGAAGTTGTTCGATAAAATCCATGGATATGGAATTCCAAGGTCTTTCCGGTATGGGGAGTTGTTTCAGTAATCCGAATGGCTTATGTCTCGGAACCTTGGCTCGGGCGCAGGTAGTACAGGATTTGACGTAGTCCTTAACATAGGTGCGTATACCCGGCCAGGTATATTCGCGCCGGATAAGCTCTAGGGTACGGTTCTGACCGAAGTGTCCTGATAACGGATGGTCATGGGTATTCCGGAGGACGCGAAGCCTAAGGTCATTGGATTCTGGAACGTATATGCGATTATCACAACGGAGGAAACCACTATCGTCCACGGTCCATCTATCGTCCGGAGGGTCGGACATGCGCGCGGATCCGATAGGGTCATTAGGGAGTGCGGATAGGATATCCTTATGAAGCTGTTCAACGTCCATAAGCACAGCTGCGCGGAGCACTGGAAATGCTAAGGTTGAAGCTCGTAGGGACGAAGCTAACTGTTCGGATGTGAATACGGGACGGAAATTATGAGGGTTAACTTGAGCGTAGTCCTTATCCCCCTCTTTGGGATAGACGTCCCAGCGTCTAGTAAGGGAATCCGGTTTAGCTCCAAGTTTTCCGGGACGGAAACGGATGATCATGTTGAATTGGTGGAGGAATTCCGACCAACGAGCCTGACGGCGAGAGAGGAGTTTGGTAGTTGCGAAATACTCAAGGTTCTTATGGTCCGTGACAACGTCAACAGGCTCGGACGAGCCTTCTAGATAGTGTCGCCAGGTCCGAAAAGCCTCGTGAATAGCTAAGAGTTCCTTATCATGGGTATCGTAATTGAGTTCCGGAGGGGTAAGGGTTCTGGAGTAGAACGCTACTGGACGGATTTCAGAATCCGGACATACTATGGACAGTATGCCAGCGATAGCGTAGTCCGAAGCGTCCGTTTCCACAATCAAAGGAACGTCCGGCATCCAATGCGTTAGTATTGGAGCCGTAGTAAAAGCTTTCTTGAGCGTTTCAAAGGATTTCCGGCACTCATCCGAAAAATTCCAAGGTGCATCCTTGCGAGTAAGCCGTGTAAGCGGAACTACGATATCCGAGTAGTTATAGATGAATCGACGATAGAAATTTGCGAATCCGAGGAAGGATTGAATATCCTTAACCTTCCGAGGTTCCGGCCAGTCTACGATAGCTTGTACTTTCTCGTTAGACATAGTAAGGCCGTCCGGAGATAAGAGATAACCAAGGTACTCCACGGACGTGGAATGGAATTCGCATTTCTCGGGTTTGGCATAGAGCCGATGCTTGCGGAGGCGTCGAAGTACTTCTCGGACGTGATTCTTATGGGATGCGAGGTCTTGGGAATATATAAGGATGTCATCCAGATAAACGATAACGCATACGTCTAGCATATCGGCGAAGACGCTATTGACAAACCGCTGGAACGCGGCTGGTGCATTGGTAAGACCTTCAGGCATAACCAACCATTCATAGGAACCATAGCGCGTTCGGAAGGCCGTCTTCCACTCATCTCCGGACGCGATCCGGACGAGATGATAAGCGGAACGGAGGTCGATCTTCGTATAGATTTTGGCGCGGCTAGGGGATTCTAATAGGTCGGATATGAGGGGTAACGGATATCGGTCTTTCTTGGTTATCTGGTTGAGGCCACGGAAGTCTACGCAAAGGCGTAAGGAACCATCCTTTTTCTTGACAAAGAGAACGGGTGCTCCGTGAGGAGAGGAAGAGGAGCGGAGGAGTCCGGTAGCGATATTTTCATCAAGAAACTTTCTAAGAGCTTCAAGCTCTACCGGGGATAACGGATAAATAGTTCCAAGGGGTGGGGCGGATCCTTCCTCCAAATCGATCTTGAGATCGTACGGACGATGAGGAGGAAGTTGACTAGCCTTTCCCTTATCAAAGACATCCGCAAACTCGTGATAATCCGAAGGTACTCCGGATAGGTCCGGACCTTCGGACGAGAGCTTAGCGGAGCGGAGATCTACTCCGGACGGACGAAGGTAAATGCTGAACTGGGTGGATCCTTCTAATTTGCAGGCCCTGCAAAAGGCTACTGCATTGATTAGCGATATATTAGGAACCGGATTATCAGCGGATGGTTCTGGCAAAGTCGGAGGGTGAGGTTCCACTGTAGGAATAGGATCCGGAAGTGGAGATGACGTCGGAGGAGTCGATGGCATTCTATGAGGTGTCGTCCGGAAGTCGATGCTGCCTGTAACCCAATCAATCAACGGATTGTGTAGGGAAAGCCAGCTATATCCAAGAACGATAAGACAAGATGAATCCAAAGGAGTAACGTAAAACGTTTCGGAGGTAACTTTGCCGGAAGAGAAACGAACGGAAAGATCTATAGCTTCGGAAATGGTAGTATTACAAGTACCGTCAAACAAGCGGAGCGGAATAGGAGGGATCGGATATGTACGGAGTTTTTGTTTTCGGACGAGACTAGTTTCTATAAAACAATGAGAGGAACCACAATCTACAAGAGCTGGAAATTCAGAAATACTAGGATAGTCCGGAAGTGAAACGTATGGACAAAGTGAAGTCGGATTCGAAAGCGCGACAGCGTTGAGTCTTAACTCCTTAGCACAGGTCGAGTCAACGCGACCCTCATCCCGTGCAGAGTCAGGAGGATCGCGGACTATTTTTTTGCTTCGGATGAAGCCTCCTGTTTAGTTTCAGGAGTGACCTTGGCTGCACGTCCTTTAGCAGCACGAGAGGTCGACTTAGTGCAGTCCCGAGCAGTGTGCCCAGGTCCGCCACAGAATAGGCAGAGTTTCTTATCTAAACGTCTTTGACGTTCCTCGGCCGTAAGCTTTCCGTCCTTACCCAGCTTGGTATTAAGATCCGGAGCTTTCGGAGCGGACGAGGTAGACGCGGACGCGGGTTTAGCGGATTTGTTCTGTCCGGATCTGTGATTTCCGGATCCGGACGGATGGGAACTGGCGCGGTCGGATGTGGACGGTTTCGGAGGGTTGGACGATGAGGACTTGGTTTCTCTAGAGATTTCACCCTTACGTTCCCAGTAACGGGCATCGATAGTCTGGGCAAGGGTTTTGAACTCGGAGAGGGTAGCGGGTTTACCCATGCGACTGATTTCGTCCTTAATACGAGCTGGAAGTCCGTTATAGAATTGGCGACGTAAGGCTCCGTCACCCCATCCGCGGACCTGCGAAGCAAGCCTTTGGAATTCTACAACATACTTATTAATACGTTGTCCTTCGCGCATATTGAGTTGCTCGAGTTGCATCTCAGCATCTCCGGATGGGTCATGGGGTCCGAAATTGGTTTGAAGTTCTAGCATGAACTCGGAGTAGTTATCCATCCAATCCGGACGAGGACTTAACCCGTCCGAAAGGAGGTCAGGTTCGAACCATTCGAGGGCCATGCCCTTAAGATAGGACTGGGCGAAGTTAACTTTGGCCCGGTCCGAACGGAAGGTCTTGGGTTTGCTCTGGAAATTAAGCTCGCATTGAACAAAAAACGTGCGCAACTTCCTAGGTTTGGATCCGTCAAAGGTATCCGGCTCGCGAACCTTGACTTTAGAGTCGTCCGAAGGGGAAGTGCGTCTGTTATTACGCGCAAGGTTATTGATGGCTTCGGATAGCCGCATGAAAACGCAGTCCTGAGCGTTAAGGCCATCATCGTCTTCATTGTGGTCGGGTTCATCATCCGGATCTCCACCTTCATCATCGGGTGGATTTCCTGGAGTATCATCTTCATCGTCAGGATCTTCATCGTCCGGGGCTAATCCGGATGGAGTACGCGTAGGGGTCTCTGGATGCCTACGGTTCATCAACTCGGATATGCTCTGAGCTGGTCCGGATATACTAGCGCGACGTTGAGAGAAGCTGGTGAAGGTATTGACTATGGGTGTAGGGTCTCGTCGCGTGGACACAAGTCCAGCGTTACGGAGGGAGTTCTGTGTAGTTCTAGTGGGTGCCATGGAGAAAGTTGTAAGTATACTCGGAAAGGTGTGAGTTCGAATATACTGTTAAGGTCGTGCTCAAAGGTAACAGGTCCAAAGGGCTTCGGCCTCAGCTCGTACGCTGTGCCCCTTTCCCGAGTATAGCCCCGTATTTCAGAGTGCTATAAGTATCATATCCGAAGATCTGGATGGCTGTTGTAGCGTATCCGAAAGTCCGGACGACTATCGTATGGAATCCGGTTAGAGAGGAAGGTAACGTATTCCTATCCGAAGATAAGGAATAGTATCGTATAATATCCGAAGGTAAGGGTTGGTATCGTATTCCTATCCGAAGATAAGGAATAGTATCGTATACGGATCCGGATGGCGTCCGGATATCGGACGAGAGTATAAGGGCTAGTCTTAGACAAGTCTAGGACTAGAAACTAACAGAGTGTAGACTATCCGTAGATAGAGGCGGATGCGTATAGACTATCGGATACAATCCTTAAGTCTCGGAGGGTGACAAGAGTTGTTAAGACTCGAGTCCGGATAACAGAATGAGAACAATCTAAGATGATATTCGAACTGAGGTGCTAAGAACATATACAAGAGTTTATATACGATAGAACTACGCGAGAGGCTATGCACAAAGTATCGCGAAGTATAAGCAACGCTTATTAGAAGTTAATCATAAGCCGGAAGGTAATCACAAGTGAAGCGGATCAGCAAACATAACCGGGAATTAATCACAAGTGAAACGGATCAGTAGAACATAGCCGGAAGAAAGCATAACCGATATACCGGAAAGGAGGATATACTAAATGGAGGAAATAAGCAGTGTTTAACGTTATATGAACAGGATATGAATGAAGAAGCTTATCATAACGGATCCGGTACGGATCTGTGGATCGGATCTGATCGGATCTGACATCCGGAACTTCGGATGAGAAGCGCGAATGTATGGGATATGACAATGCGGCTCCACCCATCGACATGCCAAACAGTCCTCTATGTTCTTGTATCTTTACTCCAACGACCTGTGACCGACCCACCACATCATACTTTATGAACCCCAGTGGGCATAATCAATACCTAGTAGCTGCACGCGCTATTCAGCTTCTTTTCGGTTGAGCACTTCTTCGGCACTGTACGCTATTCTATTCCAGTCAGTACGAAGTCACTATTCCTGCACCCGACTGCTGCATCGCTCATTGATCTTTTTAGCTTGCATCAACCATACCGCACATCGCATATGCATGCTTCGGAGGTTTTGTCGTTGTGGTAAGTATAGCGTTCTCTGTCCACTTTTGCAGCCCCTCGTTGCGATATTCATTGCAGTTTGGCACGTTCTCTCTGTTCATTCAAGAAAGGTAATATAATTTGCGACAATATCAACCTCCATGCTCATTGTGTATAGCTTTACACTGGCGAGGCATGCTGGGCTTTTCTCTTTGGCGTCATCATCGGTGAGCTCAACAGATCATACTTTCTTCTAATCACATCGCCTCAACATTTTTATTCTTAGGTCTTTATGACGGCGGTATATTTGATCCTCGTAGCTGGGGAGGTGACACTACCGAGGATACCGTGAATGAAATTACACTCGAGTTCACTCGCGTTATCCTCGCAATCGGCGTTGAGCTTCCAAAAGCTTATATGAAGCGTCACTGGAAAGGTATATTATACTTTCTGTTTCCTATCATGACATGGGTGGGTAACGTTTGAACGTGTCTTTGACCCATTCTCTAACCATCACCAGGGTTGGTTTGTGTCATTTATGTTTTGATACCTGACCTCACATTCTTGTCAAACCTTGCTTGCTTAACCCCAAATGATCTGATCCTTGCCGCTGCAGTTGTTGGTGGTAAATATGCCGACAAGCACGTCCCTGCTCACCTTTGCCATCTCCTCCGCAGTGGAAAGCGGTTGCAACGATGGAGCAGCGTATCCCTTCTTGTACATCGTATTGTATCTCATTGGACTCCACTACCGGTCGTGCAGTTGAAGATTGGCTCCTGTATAATACCCGACGTAGACCTTCCGGGAAGCCGTTTTCAGTGGCCATTTCGGACCCATAGGCATTGGTGCGTAGTGTATAACACGTGATCCTCCCAACATATTGATATGACGTATGTGTTACCATTCCAGGTGCTATATATATTTCCACACTAGCAGCCCAGCAGCTACCAAAACCCAGCATTGCGCAACCCTCTAGACTGCATGCGAAGGAGGAAGAATGATCGAGCTAGAAATAGAGGCAGGCGGATGTAATTGCATGGTACTTGAGCTCTTACAATTACATCACCGATTAGTCAATTTGAAATGTACTACGTCGATGAGACCTATGCCGAGATTTCTATGGTTCTGTACTGAACGTTGAGGATCATTCCTGCTTCGACGATGTCGATGAGGGCGGATAAACTTTTGGCAAGGTACACAGCACTCCAGTTTTCAGTTCAGCAAACGTGTACTACGCTTCCACTGTAGAAAGTCATTTTTTAGTTGTGTCTGCAGGTGAAGCCCTCCTACGTGCTCTTCACCGACAAATCCCCATATTTTTCGGTCCCGAATGCGGATCTTTCGTATTTAGCAGCGCTTAAGTGACTCCATAATTGATTTGAAATGCGCTACTATGCCATTCATGTGCATGAATTGTTCAAACTGCACACAACATCGAATTCGAATACCCATTCATCTCCTGGTGAATTTTTTTTCTTAAATGCAATTTTTGGGTCACTGATCCCCCTTCAACACCAAATTCCACGCGGTACTCGGACGGTAGAACATAGACCACTGCCACAGCGGCTGCACTGTCGGTAGCTCCGCAACTTCCTCGGACCTATGATTCATTCCCTTTACGGAGTATGTATACCCAAGGCTGAACACTTGCGTTGCAGCCGACTATTTCACATTGCCCCATTCTAATTGCGACTTTCATCCTCACTCACTCGTTCGTTGGGTCTACAAGATGTCATTCTCCCGCGTTTTGATAACACCCTCGGTGCTTTGCTCGTAGGCTTCGCTATCTCTGCCACGTAGGTACTCATAGATTCGACCTTGTTTTACAGTGCGTTTGGAATGTTGACCATTCAAGTGTTCGCCTACTACAGACATTTCCCCCAAGACAAGCCTGTATACAAGGCTCTTGTAAGTACAGCACTAGTATCAGGTTCACCCCACACTCATCATACAATATCATTTGACCAGGCTGTATTGATAGATTGAGGTGGACGTCTACCCTGCTGAAAGCACGGCTCAGATCATCATCATCAAGGTCACTTTCTTTGGTTGATCAAGCCTTCATTGGTCACGGTGTATATTTCTATACCATCACGTGAGTCATCCGCCATCCTCGCCTCATATTGCTAAACCAATACACCAGAAACTATTTGAATCCGCTCCCATTGGCTACAGGAAAAGCACTGTGATGAGCCCTTCTGTTTCATGTCATGACCTGCTTTCATCTAACGTTCAGGTTAGGAGTCTTATAGCAAGGCCAAATTTTCGCTTATCGTCAACATAAATTCATCTTCCTTCGTTCAACAGCTGCAACTGACTTTTGGCGCGAGTGTCTCCTTTGAACTGTATGTGGTGTATGTATATAATCTAAGCATCCTTTCAAACACAGGCTGTTGTTGGTGTCATTGTCAAGGCGTACGTGGAATACTTCTACTAATGTGAACGCATGATTGACCTTCGGCTTCTCATAGTTGTTTCACACTACGGGTCTGGAGATGTAGGGAGCTGTCTTCGTATTATTCTAGAATTATGTGTTGATGTTTGCGCCGTCAGCTATAGAAATCGGTGGCTCACGGTTGTTTTGGTAGGTTCAACTGAATTTCGCATTTCGCTGTGCTGATAAGGGTCTCTGCAAAGTCTTTGTTGGTGCTTGATTAACTTGGCACGGCAACCGGTGGCTGCATACTATGTTCTACTATGAATTTTGTTTACAGTGTTCACTGTAAAATGGTTCCTATTTTGTTTTTGACTGTATCGTCAAGAATATTGACGTTGTGCATGAAACAGTTCCGAATTGCCCACTATCCCGCGTATGATTACCTTGAAGGTATGCGAATCTAAGGTTATTTATACCCCGTTCTCACCGCTTCTAGACCTTGAAAAGCTTTGCCTTGGGCATCGGAGTCGTTACGGACATGAGCATAGCCGCCTCATTTTGCTTTTACCTTCAGGAAATGCGCTCAAGCCATTCAACGTGCGTCTCACAAGTCCACATCTGCCATGTATTCTGATCAATCCGCTATTCTAGTGCGGACTCGATGATCAATACGCTTATAATATACGCAGTGAATACCGGTCTTCTTACAAGGTCAGTCTCGTCGGTGCTTTCGAAAGTTTAAGGCCTGACGCATGCTCTATATACAGCACTGGCAGCTTGTTGACCCTTGTTCTGGTGTGTGATAATGTTATGCCCAAGTTTTACAGACTGAATTGTGTGGAAAGTTCAACATGATGCCGACGAACTTCATATTTATATGTCTGTATTTTGTTCTGAGCAAACGTAAGTCATGAACTAGCCATTATTCTTGCGTCAAGCTAAGGTAAGCTTATCTAGTGTATGCGATATCATTCCTGACTACGTGAGTGGATTACGAGGCTGCGCTTAGTGCGTCACTTATATCACTGCTTAGACTCAACACTCGAAAAATCATACGAGGTCGTGGCACAGACCCTGAAGGAGGAAAGACTGCGAGTTTTAGTCTTGTCACCGAGTCCGTGCGGCCTTCAGAACGGATGCCCATACAGGTGCCGATGCCAACCGTTCGGGAGGAAATATTGGCGGGTGCGGTGATTTCCTTGATTCTGCTAGAATACATCTAAGGGATTCACCCTGACAGGACGTTACGAGAAGTCGTGAATCGAAATTCATAGTACCAAGTTCAGTATGTACTTTTGTCTTGCGTTGTTGACTTTGTGATAACTGTTTATCTAGACATCTAGACACCACCCTATCATTTAGGCTGATCAATCTCAACTGTCATTTATATCATCCCACAAGACACCTGGACCACCCATACTCTGCGCGCAAGCGGTTTCTCATTGAATTTGGTTCTACCGTCATCTGTCTCTCTTTCATTCGCAAAAGGCAACACCTGTTGCATTACTCGTACCGGATACCTAATGTAGATACACCCGCAACTTGGAATTTTGAAGGAAGTTTGTATAGCATCACAATAAAACGCGAAGACGCGTTGTACTTGTTTCGTTTAGAAGATGGACCCTGTGCAGAATACTACTAAGGCCGTATAACTCCTTTGGTCGCCCTGTCGTAGGTTGGCTCGGGTGGCACACCGACAACACCTTGATATTCACTACATCTATTATCGTAAGCCTCATTAAGGTTCCCGAACATCTCGCAGCCTGATCTCAGTGACACTGGTGGGAGCAGGTCTACTGATAACGTATAGTGTTCACAATTTCTCTGCGCTCAGCCGTTATTGAGGTAAGCACAATTCGGGTCTACTGTACAACTTCGTAATCTCCTCTACAGCCAGTTCAGTCTGTCATCACAGTGCTTCAAAGTTCAGTCAATCCAGCAACGTAGACCGCAGGCGATGCTCCTTTCTGCAACACTCTCGCTTCTGCAGAAATTCTGATGGTGCCTCTCAGGCTATCAAAGCATCAGCATCTTAGCTTTATTTCTCTAACCGACGGGCGTGCCTCGATTGGGATTTGGTAGAAGACTGAATACGCAGTTCGTTTCCGATGAACGCTCGAGATACGTTGTGTATTAGGTACACTCTATCGTGATGCGATACCCTCGGCTTTCATCGGCTTAGCTGGGGAGTGTCGCAGGCTTTGCACTGCGGGTGCTTGACATGATTATGATCTCCGTCTTCCCGTAGGCAGACCATAGAAGGAAGGCAGCTGTTCCTTCTGCCTGGCTATCGCTGAGAAAGTGAAGAGTCACCCGTCTTTTGGCGTCGTCGACTTCGATGATGACACACTCATACGTGTGGAGTAGGCTTCTGCAGGTATCATATACTGAATCAGATCACATTAATGTACAGGCAATCAACCGACTGTCACTGACAAACAGAATCATTGGAAAGACTCCGTGGCATCCCCATGATGCAGGAAAAATAAGGACTACGGCACTGAAGTTTGTGGAATGACGGAACGACAATCCGAAATAAGCTCGGTATCTCTTGTTTTGTGCGGAGGGTGGCGTAGGATGCTCTAGAGCCCCTGCAGGTGAGTGATCCCCTGATTTTATTAACTGGGCTCGTGTTGACACGTTCCTTGCGAGGATTCGTACCCACAAGGCATCGATTGTTCCAGACCAACGAATGTGGACCTGGTTGCCACGAATTTGAACTCTGTGCTATAGTAACCAACCATTACCGTCGCGGCGACCATCGGAGTGTCTGTTATCTGTTAGTACCTCTTCCTTCTGAAAGGCTAGCTGAGTTACAGTCAGCAACTTGATACGTGCTCATGGGAGTCAGATCGCATATGCCTTCAAAACTTCAACCTTGGTCTTCGGGTGTCTAATGCATGACTTTGCGGACCGTCGAGTCAGTCTTTCGCTTAGTTACCTGATCGGAAGTTTGACGGTCACATATCTACAGATCAACTGTGTGGGGCTCGAGGGCTTCCAATCTCCGGAAATGTTGTATTCCCATCATGGCTGGTTTGTTACGCCGCTAACATACTCCCAGGGGCCAGTTTTGTGAGTTCGATTGTGGAGAATCAAAAGCAGAGAACTACCAGTGAAGTATCCGGATTATATTTGGTATCTGGTATCTGGTATCTGGTATATGGAATCTTGCGATTCGCAAAGCTTACTAGATTTTTGCAAGGCGGATTAGGTTGGCAACAGTAGCACTTGCTGCGGCGTTGTTACTGTCTCCCATCTTGAACTCGTTGGGGAGATCGAGATTCTGATTGCGGAACTTTCTGGCGCTTGCTGAGGACTGCATTCTGTGGCGCGACACGAGAGCACCAGCAGTGAGCACTGATATGCTGGACTTCTTTTTCACAGGACGGCGGGAGTTTCGGAGGAATTGCTGTAAGTACCCAATTTAAGCTAGTCTCATATATTCTTGCTCATCGTACATCCTTTAAATCATTGATTTCTATCGAGTGCTTGCTAGGAGTGCTTGTGAGTGTCGCTTTCTCGTGAGTCAACTCCTCCCCTCCCGCGACTCGTCGGATACACATCTACGCCTCCAGTCGGTTCTTCCGAACGTTTTCATGCCCTTTTTCTCACCGGATATTTTGCTTTGTCTACTGATCTTCCCTTCATACGTCTTACACTTTTTCACACAAGCAGCCAATCCTTGCTACTAATGACATAGATGAATACTAGCAATGAACACGTTCCTTCCTGATGCGGCCTATTGTGGAGTTTGCCCGCATGCCAACTCCCGATACCAGTTTTCAGAGCATCACCATCGTAAACCCACGGTTGCAAGGAAATATCACTCGCGAGCATCGTAGTCTCCACTTGTGGACAACTCTTGTATGCAGTATGAAAAGTAAGTGGTTACCCATCAATATATAGTAAGTATTCGATAATCATTGGAAGGACGATAAGATGATTTGACCCGCTACCACCAACCGAAATATAGATAGTGGCATGGGAGTGAGCAGCCATTCGAGGATACCACTTGCTTGTCAGAGAAGGTATGATACTCAGCGCACTTCTGGTCTCAGATGTCACCCTACATGGAAGGCAATACTGTGTATCCCTGCGTTCGCTGCAAGAATTGTACGAGCATTCAGTATCCAGTGTCTAATCATCCATCCTGCTTTTCGTTGGAAGATCATGTGCTTGAGGCATGAATAAGCCGCTAACTTCGATCAATCGGCATGCTTACGCGGGTGGGACAGTGGATGAGCTGCGCCTCTATCTTGACGTTGTTGCACTGAGTGTATAGTTGAGGTTGCGATGAGGCACAGAAGGATTTCAAGAAGAGTTGGAAGCTGATGAATCGACCGATGATTTTGCTAAAGTAGAATAACATGCGTAGGAGAGGTATATGTAAGAACAAGGTGACTACACTGCCAAAGTACGAGGATAAGATATGCAACGGCTTGATGTACACAGGGAAGGTAGGGAATCCACGACCAATGACTCACAAAAATAAAGCAGACAACAGCAATACGACAAAGTAGAACTACACACCAACATGAATGAAAACCATCCTCTGCTCCAGCGGAACCTTCGTCTTCACGGAATGCGTAGCACGGTTGAGTGCCCAGGCCGCCTTCGTACAGTCCATCTCACCACCATCCTCCAAATCCTTGAACAAATTCTCGTAGAAAGCTTTGACAACATGCTTTGCAACAGCGTCGTCAACCTCCCACAGCGTGCCAATGACACTCTTGAATCCCGAGAATTGCAGTCCAGCAGCGAGATGAATCACCTCATCAGGAGTCTCCTCATCGCCGACGGCAGTATGGCACGCAGATAAGAATGCGAACTCGGCGTGAGGAATGTCTTTCTCCATGATATCGAGTAGCGTGATAGGTTGATCTTTCATGACGAAATGAGAATTGTAAGGTTGCTCGCGGTCCTGCTTTCCATGACACGCAAGGTGCACCCAGGTATTCTCTTCCAATCCTTGCAGTGCACCCACTCGTGTGGCTGCATCACCAGAAATAGTGGTACGGTTGATCGTCTCAGGGACGAGCTTTCGGACAAGCTCGATCTCGCTGTCGACAGCCAAGAGCTCCTTGCTTTTCCCTGCACGTGGCTGACCCTGTCCGATTGCCACAAAAGATGGACGGACACGGTTCTTCTTCATCTTCCTAGATCTGACCAGAGCGGAAAGTGTTGGCGTGTAAGAACAAATGTAGAGATCCTCCAGGCATGGCTCCTTCGAGCGATCTGGCCTTGTTTGAAAGGGGTGAGCAGCGTGGAGAGGAATGGACGTGAAAGCTGCAGTTGGACATAGCCAGATTCGAGATTGGTGCTTTAGCTTAATGACATGCTCGAGTACGTTGACGATAGGTAGTATGATCGCTTCCCATACTGTCCGCAAGAGTACTATTAGATCCTTTCTCGACTCCCCTGGTTTCATCCGACATGATTGTCGTATTGCCCTGGCGAAGCGATCCTTAAGAGTCGTTAGATCTGTGAGAGTGATAGATGGTAAGGCAACATGAAGAGGCTCTTCTGATGTTGAGACAATGATGGCGCCGCACGAGGATTGATTCGCGATGAGGATGATGACTGGGCCATGACGCGCTGCTGCTTGCAAGTCTTCATACGAAGGCGGCAGCAGAAACCTCGAGAAACCTTTGATATTACGGATTTCAGCTACCACTGTTTCCCACTCCGCCTGAAGTCTCCTATACTGCGTTTCAGCCTGGTCAGCAGCGGCTCGGTCTGTGCTGACTGTGGAACCTTGAACCTCAGATAGACGCTTGCTGAGTTCTGAGAACTTGTGAGCTATGCTGGCATCCGTAGAATCGAGATCTTCAAGCGGACTCCTTAGGCGAGAGGCCAGCGACCACTGCTGGCCACGACCCTGTTCCAGGAGTTCAACTGCTCGTCGCAGATCATCACGACGAATGGCACATGAAGCCGCATCTACTGGCAGTGATTGAGCACCGTGAAAAGCGGTTGCAGCCTCGCGCCGTGAGATGATTGATGATCGTGTCATCACATGGTTGTCGAACAGCTCCAAACACATTTGATATGCTTCGAGGGTAGAGTCATGTTGATAGACTTCTGCTTGACGAACCCACTCCATAGCCTGATTGATGCGGTCTGGAAAACCTTGCGTGGGATGTTGTGATGCGAGTCTGAAGTTCTCTACAGCGAGCAACAGATCTGGAGACTTGCGTTGCACGCTGTAACGAGCCAAATAGGCTTCCTGCAACCATGTGTAGCTGAAATGTCTAGCTGGGTGCAGTGAAGGCAAAGCCTCCAACGATTCCTGACACAGTCGAATGGCCTCCTCGATATCTTCGTTCTTCTGAGTTCGCGTGAAACGAGAGGAGAGCGCCGAGCTCAAATTGTTAAGAGTTTGATGGCGAAATGGATGGCCATGCGGCCTTAACTGGAGTGAGTCCCGGTGCAGGTCAATGGCCTCGTCGAGATCTTCGCTGACATCCAATTTGTCATATCTGGATTGGAGCGCGTTGGCAAGGTTGTTGAGTGTCTTATCACGACCTGAATGCCCAGGCGGGCGCAATGTCAGTGCCTCGCGCTGGAGGCTGATAGCTCTGTTGATGTCGTTAACATCACTGCGCTGGTCGAAACGGGTGAAGAGGGCGTTTCCTAGGTTGTTCAATGCGAAATCACGATATTCCTGCCCAACAGGGCAAAGGCACAGCGCTTCTTCATACAAAGAGATGGCCTCATTGAGGTCATGATAGTTGCCTTGGTGATTGAAGCGGGTCCAGAGTGAGTGGGCCAAGTTACTCACGTAGGCATCACGTTCAGAATGTCCCTCAAAGGACAAAGAAACGGTTTCACGACCGCGTTGGATGGACTCATCTAGATCGTCAATGCTGCCACATTGTTCAAAACGTGATCTGAGAGCCCATCCAAGCTTGTCGAGTGCGATTGGACGGTGCTCGTTGCCCAGAGGACAGAGCTCGAGTATGACTCGTCGAATGTGAATGCCTTCATCGGATGTATCTATTGGAAGTTTGTTGCATTCGCGGATCACATAATCAACGCCATTTGCCCCTGCCGCGATGCTATGAAGGTGGGTGCCCTCTGGACAAAGGGGCAATAGCTTGCAGCACAGTTGCGCAGATTCGTAGATATAGGCGGTGGTGGGATCCTTGCTGTAGTGCCGGATCAATGCTTCAACGAGGTGATAAATGGATAATGGATGATCAGGGTGGCCCTGCGGACGCAATGCAAGGGCTTCGCGGAAGAGAGAAGTGACAGAGTCAATGTCTTGAAGATCGTTTCGAGTGTAGCCTTCAAGGCGGGCCCAGGCGAGGTTAGTGAGAGCCCCTGCGCGGTCAGGATGGCCGACCGGACATCGGTCTAGGACCGACTGAAACTGCCGCACGGCATGGTTCAGGTGAGAGACCGTCTTGCTTGTCACGTATGTCGCAAATCGTTCATGGCCTGCATCCATCTTTCGAGCAATCTTACTTTCAACGATGGACTACAATAGGTGTTCCGTCAACCAAATCCAACAACAGAGGCTTATCTCACTCACATCAAACAGTGCGCTATCCTGATTATTGCAAGGACATACAACAGCGGCCTTCAGAGTGAGTGAAGAGTGATGGCCACGTATGGATGGGAAGGAAATGTCTACGATATGTGAGTATATGCGAATGACTGAGAAGGAGGTTACTCCACCAAAAGGCTCATCTCCGTGGTCGAGTAGCTTATTCCACGATGATTTGAATTTGGCAATGACTTCCCCATTTCCTAGCATTCGACTGAGCTCGTACGATACTCTGATCTCCACCGATAACTTGGGCATCTTGTGTAATGATCTACACACGAATGATCAGTCTTCGAGTCACATCTTAAATTTGTTATGGCCCTTACAAGATCACAATATCACCCAACACTTGGGATTCGTGGGATGATACCACTCGGACGGCTGATTTCCAGCGCCTCTTCGAATCGATATTAATGCTCACATAAAAGCCTGCAGGTATGCGCTCGGAAGGGAGTGGAAGATTGTTTGCCCTGATGACTGTAGATAGAGAGAGAGGATGAGGCACTAAACGAATATGAAGATGATATGGGACTCGCATTCAAGCCTGACAGATCGTCCTTTTAAGCTACCTGGCATGGTGGTGCGATGAAGAAAAAGACAAGGATCGGAGATGGGCTGAGTGGTGGACAGAATAAGTGGTAGGAGAAGACGGGAGTGGGGCAATGGGGACTGAAACTAAATTGAGAGGGGAAAGATAAGTCGAGAGTTGGAACGTTCGGCTGCAGGTGATGCTGTACGTGTATGTCCATGTTGTTCGAGCGCTCACGATAGACGCTTATATTAAGCGCCGAGCTACAAAAAAATCACCAACTAACCATGGATCAGCGAAAGTGGCACGTTGATGACAACTTAGAACGTCCTGTGACGTAGCTAGACTAGTGATTGTTCGAAAAGTGATATGATCATTAGCACAAGACTGAGGCAAAACATGGAATCTCGTGTATTTCATGGTGCAAACAGTACAAACCACTAAAAACGACGGAGGGATTTGGAATTGATGGAGACATGCGCTACGGGCAGTGAAAAGCCGATCCATTCTATGGGAAGGGGGAAGGGTGACCGAGGTAGAAATAAAGGCAACAGATTGCATGGTGGGACGTAACCACACTGGAGCTCGAAACAATGAAGTGAAATGCTGACTGATGCCCTTTGAGTCATGACTATACCGTGAAACCCTAAACAGAAACCTCGAAATAACAAATCAATTTGAAATGCAGCTGTCCCCTGAGTCGCACTTCAATCAAAGCACCAGCGGACAATCAATTTCTTCTTTTATCTACGCAGCACCCCATTCCCATTTCACTCTAATACGGAAGGGACCATCATTTGATTAATTAATGTTACTCTGCAAGCTCGAGCTCACGAGTCCCCGAGGCAGACAGAGGTAAGCAAATATTCATTCGCATATCATGGCGATGGCTAGATAACCCGAGTGTTTGATCTTGACTTCGCTTAGCCTGCATTATCATAAACTTTCTCCTCCAGGTTATCTTCACACAATTAATACTCGCTCGGTTGTCAATGAAAATTACTGATGTAGGGTCTAGTATTTTTGGCTTAGCGGCGACATGGGTGCGTTCCTGCTATGATCATTCCTCTGACTTAACAATTAACAACTATCTACAGGATTTTCCAGGCTCTAAACGAACATAATCCTCGTGAAGTCTATCTGTACGAAGTCGAGGATTGTGCGAGAGGACTTGCGATACAGGTGAGAACGCAGTTGACGTGGACATGTAAGCGCATTCTAGTTAGCTGGATTCCAGTCAATCCATTGTCGTACGTACCGGTATTTTCATTTTCTCGCATCTCGCAATATATCATCTACGTAACACGAAGATTGCTTTCACATCTTGTGATTTCTCCAGCGCATTTCCGCAATGTTCATTGTTCGAACTGAGATGACGGTCTGCACCTGGACAGACTTGGGCCTTTTTGAAGGGGCCGGCAACAATTTAGCATTCCTCGGACGTGCTCGTTATCACCACATATGTGTTGCAGTGGTTGAGACATTACACCAATGTTTCACAACCATGGTTTGAACTGGACGTGGAGAAACACAAAGCACCCCGCTCGACCTCCCTCAAAATCGAGCCTGCCCCATTCAGCTCTGCACAAAATCGCGAGATTGCGTTCACGCCTGAAATCTTGCCACAACGACTTGCATCACGGGCACATTGGTCCCATCTGAATGACAAGGGGAGCATCAGTAAAACACGGGTTGGAATGATCTCGGCACTCAGACCTTCTGAACTAATATATCACATGTTGGAACTATTCGAGAGGGCAGGAGTAGGGGCGGACTTGAATATTTATTTCGTGGCAGGGCTGTGGGTGCACCCAGAACACAGGAGAAGAGGTCTAGGGATGCGTATAGTGAAAGAAGGCCTGGAATTGGTACGGACAAATATGGATCTGAAAAACTGTTAAGAGGGCAAGAGAGATAGAATAATCTTACTACTGGTCAAGAATGATAATGCGAGCAGTTGCGCCCTTTCTTGACAAGCGGAACTAACTGAAGGTTGCATGATTAATAAATGTTGAATATCTTGTCTGCAAAGAAACTGTCTGACCGATTTCATTGAGTAACATCTGGGCTCTCGAAGTGAGGTCTGTGGAGTATACTGAGCCCAAGGGGGCAGTTGGCAACCTGAGCCATCGGATATTTGGAGTTCCTAGAGATAGTCTGCCGAACTCACCTGACGCGGTGCAGTGATACAATTCACGAAGGGGAATATACAGTAATGCTACAGGGGATTGAATGATCATAGTCGACGTCCTAACTTTTCGGATTGCCCAGCTTGGAGCTGGGGAGACACAGAATTAACATGTCTTGAGACTAGATTGACTCGACTGTGATTTTTGTCATTGAGCTATCATTGTGCAGCTCGAGACCTTGGGTGGGTCCACGACCTTCTTGAAGTGGCACAGGCAGTATTAGAAGAAATAGCAGTCGTCCTTTTTCATTGTAGTAGCAGGATTCAGGAGCGTTGTGGAGAGGCTTCCGAGTCGGACGACGTGAACCGTAATGAATGTCAAGTCGAAGCAAGCCCTGGGATGAGACTCGGTGCGTTCGGTACTCGTTTCCCAGCACGTCTCCGTCCTGCACAATGCATAAAGAACATAACCCGGAACATTGAATGAATTACAGAAGACTCTAGAGTAGATGATATCATGTGAGGGAGTGCAATGCAATGGTAGGGTAAACATGGAAAGTAATCTTACAATTGACAGGTGCTACAGTGACCAGGATGAAAGAGCATCGAAAGAAAAGAACCGATAAGTTACAACAACCTATCCTAGACGAAAGCAATAAGACAGGACCTACACACCAACATGAATAAAAACCATCCTCTGCTCCAGCGGAACTTTCGTCTTAACGGAATGCGTAGCCCGGTTGAGTGCCCAGGCCGCCTTCGTACAGTCCATTTTATCACCGTCCTCCAAGTCCTTGAACAAATTCTCATAGAAAGCTTTGACAACATGTTTTGCAACAGCATCGTCAACCTCCCACAGCGTGCCAATGACACTCTTGAACCCTGAGAATTGCAGTCCAGCAGCGAGATGAATCACCTCGTCGGGAGTCTCCTCATCGCCGACGGCGGTATGACACGCTGATAAAAACGCAAACTCGGCGTGAGGAATGTCTTTCTCCATGATATCGAGTAGCGTGATAGGTTTGTCTTTCATGACGAAGTGGGAATTGTAAGGCTGCTCGCGGTCCTGCTTTCCATGACACGCAAGGTGCACCCAGGTGTTCTCTTCCAATCCTTGCAGTGCACCCGCTCGTGTGGCTGCGTCACCAGAAATAGTGGTACGGTTGATCGTCTCAGGGATGAGCTTTCGGACAAGCTCGATTTCGCTGTCAACGGCTAAGAGCTCCTTGCTTTTCTCTGCACGTGGCTGACCCTGTCCGATTGCCACAAAAGATGGACGGACACGCTTCTTCATCATCTTCCTAGATCTGACCAGAGCGGAAAGTGTTGGCGTGTAAGAACAAATGTAGAGATCCTCCAAGCATGGCTCCTTCGAGCGATCTGGCCTTGTTATAAAGGGGTGAGCTGCGTGGAGAGGAATGGACGTGAAAGCTGCAGTTGGACATAGCCAGATTCGAGATTGGTGCTCTAGCTTAATGACATGCTCGAGTACGTTGACGATGGGTAGCATGATTGCTTCCCATACTGTCCGCAAGAGTACTATTAGATCCTTCCTCGACTCCGCTGGTTCCATCCGACATGATTGTCGTATTGCCCTGGCAAAGCGATCCTTAAGAGTCGTCAGATCTGTGAGAGTAATGGATGGCAAGGGAACATGATGAGGCTCTCCTGACGTCAGGACGATGATAGCGCTGCAAGAGTATTGACTCGCAATGAAGATGATGACTGGGCCATGACGCGCTGCTGCTTGCAAGTCTTCGTACGAAGGCGGCAGCAGAAACCTCGAGAAACCTTTAATATTACGAATTTCAGCTACCACTGTTTCCCACTCCGCCTGAAGTCTCCTATACTGTGTTTCAGCCTGGTCAGCAGCGGCTCGGTCTGTGCTGACTGTGGAACCTTGAACCTCAGATAGACGCTTGCTGAGTTCTGAGAACTTGTGAGCTATGCTGGCATCCGTAGAATCGAGATCTTCAAGCGGACTCCTTAGGCGAGAGGCCAGCGACCACTGCTGGCCACGACCCTGTTCCAGGAGTTCAGCTGCTCGTCGCAGATCATAACGACGTATAGCACATGAAGCTGCATCTACTGGCAGTGATTGAGCACCGTGAAAAGCGGTTGCAGCCTCGCGCCGTGAGATGATTGATGATCGTGTCATCACATGGTTGTCGAACAGCCCAAAACACATTTGGTATGCTTCGAGGGTAGAATCATGTTGATAGACTTCTGCTTGACGAACCCAGTCTATAGCCTCTCGAATGCGCTCTGGAAAGCCTTGCGTGGGATGTCGTGACGCCAGTCTGAAGTTCTCTACAGCGAGCGACAAATCAGCAGACTTGCGGTGCACTCTGTAACGAAACAAATAGGCTTCCTGCAACCACAGATAGCCGAAATATCTATTCGGGTGCAGTGAAGGCAAAGCCTCCAACGATTCCTGACACAGTCGAATGGCCTCCTCGATATCTTCGTTCTTCTGAGTTCGCGTGAAACGAGAGGAGAGTGCCGAGCTCAAATTGTTAAGAGTTTGATGGCGAAATGGATGGCCATGCGGCCTTAACTGAAGTGAGTCCCGGTGCAGGTCAATGGCCCCGTCGAGATCTTCGCTGACATCCAATTTGTCATATCTGGATTGGAGCGAGCTGGCAAGATTGTTGAGTGTCCTATCACGACCTGGATGCCCAGGCGGGCGCAATGTCAGTGCCTCGCGCTGGAGGCTGATAGCTCTGTTGATGTCGTTAGCATCACTGCGTTGGTTGAAACGGGTGAAGAGGGCGATTCCTAGGTTGTCCAATGTGAAATCACGATATTGGTGCCCAACAGGGCAAAGGTGCAGCGCTTCTTCATACAAAGAGATGGCTTCATTGAGGTCATGATAGTTGCCTTGGTGATTGAAGCGGGTCCAGAGTGACGAGGCCAAGTTATTCAGGTAGAAATAATGTTCAGAATGTCCCTCAGAGCACAAAGAAACGGCTTCACGACTGCGTTGGATGGACTCATCTAGATCGTCAATGCTGCCCCATTGTTCAAAACGTGATCTGAGAGCCCGTCCAAGCATGTCAAGTGCGTTTGGACGGTGCTCGTTGCCCAGAGGACAGAGCTCGAGTATGACTCGTCGAATGTGAATGCCTTCATCGGATGTATCTATTGGAAGTTTGTTGCATTCGCGGATCACATAATTGACACCATTTGCCCCTCCCGCGATGCTATGAAGGTAGGTGCCCTCTGGACAGAGGGGCAATAGCTTGCAGCACAGTTGCGCAGATTCGTGGATATAGGCGGTGGTGGGATCCTTGCTGTAGTGCCAGATCAATGCTTTAACGAGGTGATAAATGGATAATGGATGATCGGGGTGGCCCTGCGGACGCAATGCAAGGGCTTCGCGGAAGAGAGAAATTATAGAGTCGGTGTCTTGAATATCCTTTCGAATGTAGCCTTCAAGGCGGGCCCACGCGAGGTTGGTGAGAGCCCCCGCGCGGTCAGGATGGCCAACCGGACATTGGTCTAGGACCGACTGAAAATGCTGCATGGCATCGTTCAAGTGAGAGACCATCTCGCTTGTCACGTATGTGGCAAATAGTTCATGGCCTGCATCCGTCTCTCGAGCAATCTCACTTTCAACCATGGACTATAGTAGGTGTTCCGTCAACAAATGCCAACAACACAGAGGCCGATGTCACTCACATCAAACAGTGCGCTATCCTGATCGTTGCAAGGACATACAGCAGCGGCCCTCAGAGTGAGGGAAGAGTCATCGCCGTCAATGGATGGGAAGGAAATGTCTACGATGTGTGAGTAGATGCGAATGAATGAGAAGGAGGTTGCTCACCGAAAGGCTCATCTCCACAATCGAGTAGCTCATCCCACGATAATTCGAATCCGAGGACAACTTCCCCGTTTCCTAGCATTCGACCGAGCTCGTACGATACTCTGATCTCCAGCGATAACTCGGACACCTCATGTAATGATCTACAAACGAATGATCAGTTTTCAAGTCACATCTAACATTTGTTATGCGCCTTACAAGATCACAATATCGCCCAAGACTTGGGATTTGTCGGATGATACCACTCGGACGGCTGATTTCCAGCGCCTCTTTGAATCGGCATTAATGGCTACGTAAAAGCCTGCAGGTATGCGCTCAGAAGGGAGTGGAAGATTGTTTACCCTGATGACTGTAGATAGGGAGTGAGGATGAGACACTAAACGAAGGTGAAGATGATATGGGACTCACGTTCAAGTCTGATAAATCGGCCTTCTAAGCTACCTGACATGATGGTGCGATGAAGAAAAAGACAGGGATTGAGGATGGGCTGGATAGTGGACAGAATAAGTGGTAGGAGAAGACGGGAGTGGGGCAATGGGGACTGAAACTAAATTGAGAGGGGAAAGATAAGTTGAGGGTTGGAAGGTTCGGTTGCAGGTGATGCTGTACGGGTATTTCCATGTTGTTCGAGCGCTCACGATAGACGCTTATATTAAGCGCCGAGGCTAAAAAATACCAACTAGCATCAAAAAGTCATGGATCAACGAAAGTGACACATCGATGACAACTTAGAACGTCCTGTAACGCAGCTAGACTAGTGGTTGTTCGAAAAGTGATATGATCATTAGCACAAAACTGAGGCAAAACATGGAATCTCGTGTATTTCATGGTGGAAACAGTACAAACCACGAAAAACGATTGAGGCAGGTGGAATTGATGGAGTCATGCGCTATAGGCAGTGAAAAGCCGATACGTTGTATATGACTCCATGGGAAGGGGGAAGAATGATCGAGCTAGAAATAAAGGCAACAGTTGAATGTAATTGCAAGAACTACACGGTGGGACGTCACCACCCTCGAGCTCTGGGTGAAGAACAAGTCAGCATTGGAGATAACAAGAGAATTTGAACAAACCTGTAGAAGGCTGAATACGTGAAAAGTTGACAAGGATCCAGGCTTCGATCAGCCACGTTCTAAATTAAGTTGATGGCGTTACTAAAACCAGATGTGACAAGTGTGTCATAGCATCCATCGATTTCTGAGCGATTTCTGAGCCTCAAATGTCAAGCCAGGATCGATCCTTACAGGAAGAGCGATGTCTTAAACACAAATTTTGCATGCAAAAAAGCCTTAAACGAATTGTTATAAGTGACTGTCAAAACAACTAGAGAAAGACGGGAAAAAGAGGGAGCACCTCAACGGCTTACTAGTACTTGGTCCAGGTACGTCGTACCCTAGAACTTAGGACACTGCCCACAGCAGCTCGCGACCAGCTGATACTTTTAGAATTCGGGTGCAATTGCTGAGGAAACAATCTATAAAGTAAGGTGGAACGGGTGGGAATCCTCTCGCTAGCTCGCGTGGCTTTCGCGTAGATACGCTTAGATACGCTTAGCTCGCTTACTTCGCTTATTTCGCTTATTTCGCTTAAACCTCTTTTTGGAAATTTCGCGTGGCTTTCTCGCGTGGCCCGCTTAACCTCTTGGTCACGGGTTTTTAGGCTGTAGCATTGTAAGTGTATGTCAGTAAATAAATAATGAATTTTTAATTTTTGAATGAGAGAACAGGGGAATGGGTGAACATGGGAACAGGGAAACGGGTCAAAGGAGAGCGAGCTTGCGAGCGATCCTTTGGCCTGTTTCCCTGTTCCCATGTTCACCCATTCCCCTGTTCTCTCATTCAAAAATTAAAAATTCATTATTTATTTACTGCACATATTAGGATGCAGCCAAGGCCAGGAAGCCAAAAGGAGCGCGAAGCGCTTCTTTTGCTTCCTGTGCCGAAGGCACAACGGGTGTTGGGCTAGTCTATAAAGTAAGGTGGAACGGGTGGGAATCCTCTCGCTAGCTCGCGTGGCTTTCGCGTAGATACGCTTAGATACGCTTAGCTCGCTTACTTCGCTTATTTCGCTTATTTCGCTTAAACCTCTTTTTGGAAATCTCGCGTGGCTTTCTCGCGTGGCCCGCTTAACCTCTTGGTCACGGGTTTTTAGGCCGTAGCATTGTAAGTGTATGTCAGTAAATAAATAATGAAATTTTGATTTTTGAATGAGAGAACAGGGGAATGGGTGAACATGGGAACAGGGAAACAGGCCAAAGGATCGCTCGCAAGCTCGCTCTCCTTTGACCCGTTTCCCTGTTCCCATGTTCACCCATTCCCCTGTTCTCTCATTCAAAAATCAAAATTTCATTATTTATTTACTGCACATATTAGGATGCAGCCAAGGCCAGGAAGCCAAAAAGGGGCGCGAAGCGCTCCTTTTGCTTCCTGTGCCGAAGGCACAACGGGTGTTGGGCTAGTATTGATGAAGTTCAAGCTTGGACGCCACACGTGACAGTGCCATTCGGCCCATTCCATCTGACACCAGGACCTCCGACACCCGCCATCTCAAGTACCTTCATTCGCTCACTGCAGTACTCAATCATGAGTCTCTCATCATTTTTGCTCGGAGGTGAAACCACGAGCAACCAAAAGGCTATTGACATGGAATTAGATGCCCTCTTTCAGACTCAGGTGCGTCGTGCTGACTTCCTTTTTTTGCCGTGGTCTACATTGAATCATATCGGCTCATAAGGTCCAAGATAAACAAGAAACATAAACCGGACGGAGAGCAGAGACATGGTTTGAAAAAGCACAAGTCTGCATCCAAAGAGTCGCAACAACACGATTCCCCTCCTCCAAAACACGTCAAGCTACGGGAGAATAAGAAAGAAAAGGTCGACAAGAGAAAATTAGAAGCTGAAGAAGAATTAAAGGCGATCTCAGCCGTGGAGAGCAGCAACGCTGATCACCGAGGGGCTGAACCTATCAACAATTCCGACTCCGAGGGGGATGAGAGTGGGCCATCTACGCTCATACACGAGTCGCTGCTCAGTGGTGGTGCGAAGTTCAACAAACGCGCGTCCGCGCGCAAGGTGAAATTTGCTCCTCCAGATGAGTCTGAGGAGCAGCGCAACCTGCGCACGATCTTCGTGGGTAACCTCGTCCGAGGTCGCTCAGAAGCGAGCGAGTGGTTGAACACCGGCATGAACTCATGCTGAATATGTGACAGCCTTTGCAGAAAAAACTCCATAGGCACATTCTATCGCTCGTTCCTACCGCAAAAATTGAATCTACAAGATTCCGCTCCATCGCATTTCAAAACCCTACCAGTAAACTTCCCGATGATGACGGGAAAGAACAGACTGGCCCACGGCAATACGACCGAGATCGAGCATCATCGTGGCGCAAAGCTAATCCCACAGCGGATGAGCCAAAAAACGATGAGAAGTTTCTTACTCCAAGTCAGAGAAAGAAAGTCACATTTATCAATCATGAACTTCACCCTAGCGCAGATTCGGTCAATGCATACGTCGTCTTCGCATATCCCCCTCCTACGAAAGAGCGGCCTTCGAATTTGCCTCCCCTTCTACCAGTCATGGACCCGCACGAGGCAGCCCGTCTAGCTGTCGAGACGTGCAACGGGACTGTTTTCATGGACCGCACGATCCGTGTAGATTCTTTGGGCAGACCTATAGATAACATCGGAAAGCAAAGTGCTCTCTTGGGCACTTTTGCGGGAGACCCGAAATCATCTGTTTTTGTGGGTAACCTTGACTTTGCGAGTAAAGAGGAAGATCTGCGGATTTTTCATCGAAAGTCTTATGACTGCCGAACGCGGGCCACCTTGTCAGGCTTCGGATGCACCCAAGCATTGGGTTTCACGAGTTAGAATTGTGCGGGATAAGGAGACTCAGCTTGGGAAGGGCTTCGCATATGTGCAATTTACGGTCATTATTTTCTTGTTCATCGGTGAGCTCAGTGGATCATACTTTCTTCTCATCACATCGTCTCAACATTTTTATTTTTAGGTCCTTATGGTGCCAGCATATTTGATCCTCGCAGCTGGGGAGGTGACACTACCGAGGATACCGTGAATGAAATCACACTCGAGTTCACTCGCGTTGTCCTCGTAATCAGAGTCTTCGCAATCGGCGTTGAGCTTCCAAAAGCTTGTATGAAGCGTCACTGGAAAAGTTTATTATACCTTCTATTTCCTGTCATGACATGAGTGGGTAACGTTTGAACATGTCTTTGACCAATTCTCTAACCATCACCAGGGTTGGTTTGTGTCGGCAGGCTTGATTTATGCTTTGATACCTGACCTCACATTCTTGTCAAGCCTTGCTGTCGCTGCATGCTTGACCCCGACTGATCCGATCCTTGCTGCTGCAGTTGTTGGTGGTAAACATGTTGACAAGCACGTCCCTGTTCACCTTCGCCATATCCTCGCAGTGGAAAGTGGTTGCAAGGATGGAGCAGCGTAACCATTCCTGTAAATCACATTATATCTCATATTGGACTCCACTACCGGTCGTGCAGTTGAGCTCTATAAGATTAAAACAAATCAGTGACAATTCCTCAGCTGATTCCATTGTGACAGATGAGGTCATCCTAGGTGTGGTGGTGGGCGCCTCGATAGGATGGGGCTTCCGGCACCTTATGAAATTTTGCCAGCACAATGACTTCGTCGATCGGCAGTCCTACATTGCGCAGTACATATCCTGGCTTTACTCACTATCAGCATCATGACTATGCTAGGTTCTGATGATCTCCTAGCAGCCTTCTCTTGCGGAACGGCATTTGCTTGGGACGGTTTATTCAACCGCCAGACAGAGGAATCAGTGTTCGGTTCCGTCATCGACTTACCATTTAATATCGCAGCCTTTGTTTATGTTGGCGCCTGGATGTCGTTTGACAGTTTCAACGAGACCTCTCACTTAGAGTGTGCACCGTAGCGAATGTCAAGTCGAAACAACCCCGGGGTGAGACTCAGTGCGTTCAGCACTCCTTTCCCAGCACGTCCCCATCCTGCACAAATGCATAAAGAACGTACTGCTACTAATACTCGGAACATTGAATGAATTGCAGGAAATTCTAGACGATATCATGTGAGGGAATACGATACAACAGTATGGTAAACACGAAAGATAATCTTACATTTGACAGGTGCTACAGTGACCAGGATGAAAGAGCATCGAAAAAAAAGAACTGCTAAGTGAAAACGACCTATACCAGACGAAAGCAATACGACAGGACCTACACACCAACATGAATAAAAACCATCCTCTGCTCCAGCGGAACTTTCGTCTTCACAGAATGCGTAGCACGGTTGAGTGCCCAGGCCGCCTTCGTACAGTCCATCTCACCACCAACCTCCAAATCCTTGAACAAATTCTCATAGAAAGCTTTGACAACATGCTTTGCAACAGCATCGTCGACCTCCCACAGCGTGCCAATGACACTCTTGAATCCCGAGAATTGCAGTCCAGCAGCGAGATGAATCACCTCGTCAGGAGTCTCCTCATCGCCGACGGCGGTATGGCACGCAGATAAGAATGCGAACTCAGCACGAGGAATGTCTTTCTCCATGATATCAAGCAGCGTGATAGGTTTGTCTTTCATGACGAAGTGGGAATTGTAAGGCTGCTCGCGGTCCTGCTTTCCATGACACGCAAGGTGCACCCAGGTATTCTCTTCCAATCCTTGGAGTGCACCCGCTCGTGTGGCTGAGTCACCAGAAATAGTGGTACGGTTAATCGTCTCAGGGACGAGCTTTCGGACAAGCTCGATCTCGCTGTCAACGGCTAAGAGCTCCTTGCTTTTCCCTGCACGTGGCTGACCCTGTCCGATTGCCACAAAAGATGGACGGACACGCTTCTTCATCATCTTCCTAGATCTGATCAGAGCGGAAAGTGTTGGCGTGTAAGAACAAATGTAGAGATCCTCCAGGCATGGCTCCTTCGAGCGATCTGGCCTTGTTATAAAGGGGTGAGCAGCGTGGAGAGGAATGGACGTGAAAGCTGCAGTTGGACATAGCCAGATTCGAGATTGGTGCTTTAGCTCAAGGACATGCTCGAGTACGTTGACGATAGGTAGTATGATCGCTTCCCATACTGTCCGCAAGAGTACTATTAGATCCTTTCTCGACTCCCCTGGTTTCATCCGACATGATTGTCGTATTGCCCTGGCGAAGCGATCCTTAAGAGTCGTTAGATCTGTGAGAGTGATAGATGGTAAGGCAACATGAAGAGGCTCTTCTGATGTTGAGACAATGATGGCGCCGCACGAGGATTGATTCGCGATGAGGATGATGACTGGGCCATGACGCGCTGCTGCTTGCAAGTCTTCATACGAAGGCGGCAGCAGAAACCTCGAGAAACCTTTGATATTACGGATTTCAGCTACCACTGTTTCCCACTCCGCCTGAAGTCTCCTATACTGTGTTTCAGCCCGTTCAGCAGCAGCTCGGTCTGTGCCGACTGTTGAACCTTGAGCCTCGGACAAACACTTGCTCAGCTCCGAAAATCTGTGGGCTAGATTCGGATTTTCCGACTCGAGGTCTTCAATGGGAGTCTTGAAACGAGAGGCCAGCGACCACTGCTGGCCACGACCCTGTTCCAGGAGTTCAACTGCTCGTCGCAGATCATCACGGCGAATGGCACATGAAGCCGCATCTACTGGCAGTGATCGAGCACCGTGAAAAGCGGTTGCAGCCTCGCGCCGTGAGATGATTGATGATCGTGTCATCACATGGTTGTCGAACAGCTCCAAACACATTTGGTATGCTTCGAGGGTAGAGTCATGTTGATAGACTTCTGCTTGACGAACCCACTTCATAGCCTGATTGATGCGGCGTGGAAAACCTTGCGTGGGATGTCGTGATGCGAGTCTGAAGTTCTCTACAGCGAGCGACAGATCTAGAGACTTGCGTTGCACGCTGTAACGAGCCAAATAGGCTTCCTGCAACCACCGGTAGCTGAAATATCTATTCGGGTGCAGTGAAGGCAAAGCCTCCAACGATTCCTGACACAGTCGAATGGCCTCCTCGACATCTTCATTGTTCTGATTTCGCGTGAAACGAGAGGAGAGCACCGAGCTCAAATTGTAAAGTGTTCGATAGCGAAATGGATGGCCATGCGGCCTTAACTGAAGTGAGTCCCGATGCAGGTCAATGGCCTCGTCGAGATCTTCGCTGACATCCAATTTGTTATATCTGGATTTGAGGGCGATGGCAAGGTTGTTAAGTGTCCTATCACGACCTGGATGCCCAGGCGGGCGCAATGTCAGTGCCTCGCGCTGGAGGCTGATAGCTCTGTTGATGTCGTTAACATCACTGCGCTGGTTGAAACGGGTGGAGAGGGCAAGTCCTAGGCTGTGCAACGGCAAATCACGATTGTTGTGCCCAACTGGACACAGGCGCAGTGCTTCTTCATACAAAGAGATAGCCTCATTAAGGTCATGATAGTTGTCTTGGTGATTGAAGCGGGTCCAGAGTGACCAGGCCAAGTTATTCAGGTAGGCATAACGTTCAGAATGTCCCTCAGAGGACAAAGAAACTGCTTCACGACCGTGTTGGATGGACTCGTCTAGATCGTCAATGCTGCCACATTGTTCAAAACGTGATCTGAGAGCGCATCCAAGCTTGTAGAGTGCTTTTGGACGGCGCTCGTTGCCCAGAGGACAGAGCTCGAGTATGACTCGTCGAATGTGAATGCCTTCATCGGATGCGTCTATTGGAAGATTGTTGCATTCGTGGATCACATAATCAACGCCATCTGCCCCTGCCGTGATGCTATGAAGGTAGGTGCCCTCTGGACAGAGGGGCAATAGCTTGCAGTACAGTTGCGCAGATTCGTGGATATAGGCGGCGATGAAGTTCTCCTTTGCGTAGCACCAGTTCAATGCTTCGGTGAGGTGATAAAGATATAATGGATGATCGGGGTGGCCCTGCGGACGCAATGCAAGGGCTTCGCGGAAGAGAGGAGTGACAGAGTCAATGTCTTGAAGATCGTTTTGAGTGTAGCCTTCAAGGCGGGCCCACGCGAGGTTGGTGAGAGCCCCTGCGCGGTCAGGATGGCCGACCGGACATTGATCTAGGACCAGCTGAAAATGCTGTACGGCATCGTTTAGGTGAGAGACCGTCTTGCTTGTCACGTATATGGCAAATCGTTCATGGCCTGCATCCGTCTCTCGAGCAATCTCGCTTTCAACTATGGACTATAGTAGGTGTTCTGTCAACACATGCCAACAACATAGAGCCTGATGTCACTCACGTCAAGCAGTGCGCCATCCTGATCATTGCAAGGACATACAACAGCGGCCTTCAGAGTGAGTGAAGAGTGATCGCCGTCAATGGATGGGAAGGAAATGTCTACGATATGTGAGTAGATGCGAATGAGTGAGAAGGAAGTTGCTCACCGAAAGGCTCATCTCCGCGATCGAGTAGCTCATCCCACGATGATTTGAATTTGGCAACGACTTCCCCATTTCCTAGCATTCGACCGAGCTCGTACGATACTCTGATCTCCAGCGATAACTCGGGCACCTCATGTAATGATCTACAAACGAATGATCAGTCTTCAAGTCACATCTAACATTTGTTATGCGCCTTACAAGATCACAATATCGCCCAACACTTCAGATTCATCGGATGATGCCACTCGAACGGCTGATTTCCAGCGCCTCTTCGAATCGGCATTAATGGTCACGTAAAAGCCTGCAGGTATGCGCCGGGAAGGGAGTGGAAGATTGTTTACCCTGATCACTGTAGATAGGGAGTGAGCATGAGGCACTAAACGAATATGAAGATGATATGGGACTCACATTCAAGTCTGATAGATCGTCCTTCTAAGCTACCTGACATGATGGTGCGATGAAGAAAAAGACAGGGATCGAGGATGGGCTGGGTGGTGGACAGAATAAGTGGTAGGAGAAGACGGGAGTGGGGCAATGGGGACTGAAACTAAATTGAGAGGGGGAAGATAAGTTGAGGGTTGGAACGTTCGGCTGCAGGTGATGCTGCACGTGTATTTCCATATTGTCCGAGCGCTCACGATAGACGCTTATATTAAGCGCCGAGCTAAAAATCACCAGCTAGCAGCAAAAAGCGATGGATCAGCGAAAGTGGCACGTCGATGACAACTTAGAACGTCCTGTGACGTAGCTAGACTAGTGGTTGTTCGAAAAGTGATATGATCATTAGCACAAGACTGAGGCAAAACATGGAATTTCGCGTATTTCATGGTGCAAACAGTACAAACCACTAAAAACTGCGGAGGCAGGTGGAATTTATGTGGTCACGCGCTACGGGCAGTGAAAAGCCGATCCGTTCTATACAACACCATGGGAAGGGGGAAGGGTGACCGAGATAGAAATAATGGTAACAGATTGCATGGCAGGTCGAATGTAATCGCAAGAACTACGTATCACGGTGGGACGTAACCACACTCGAGCTCTGGGTGAAGAACAAGTTAACTTTAGTTAGCATTGGAGAGAGCAGGAGAATTTGATCAAACCTGTAGATGGCTATATACGTGGGATGTTGACAAGGATCCAGGCTTCGATCAGCCACGTTCTAGATTCAGTTGCAAATGGCGCAGATATGGATCTCACTGACAAGTGCGTCATAGCATCCATCGATTTCTGAGCGATTTCTGATCCTCAGGCCTCAAATGTCAAGCAAGGACCCTTACAGTGTCATTTTGCATGCAAACAAGCCTTAAACGAATTGTTATAAGCGACTGTCAAAACAACTAGAGAAAGACGAGAAAAAGAGGGAGCACCTCAACGGCTTACTAGTACTTGGTCCAGGTTACGTCGTACCCTTGAACTTAGGACACCGCCCACAGCAGCTAACGACAACCTGTTACTTTTAGAATCCGGGTGCTATCGCTGAGGAAACAATATTGATGTTCAAGTTGGACCCCACAGTGCCACTCCACCTGTCACCAGGACCTCCGACACCCGCCATCTCAAGTACCTTCGCTCATTGCAGTACTCAATCATGAGTCTCTCATCATTTTTGCTCGGAGGTAAAACTACGAGCAATCAAAAAGCTATTGACACGGAATTAGATGCCCTCTTTCAAACTCGGGTGCGTCGTGCCGACCTTCTTTTTTGCCGTGGTCCACATTGAATTATATCGGCTCATAAGGTCCAAGATAATGGCAGTACTGCAGCATTCAATGACAAGAAACGTAAACCGGACGGAGAACAGAGGCATGATTTGAAGAAGCACAAGTCTGCACCCAAAGAGTCGCAACGACACGATTCGCCTCCTCCAAAACGCGTCAAGCTACGGGAGAATAAGAAAGAAAAGGTCGACAAGAGAAAATCAGAAGCTGAAGAAAAATTAAAGGCGATCTCAGCCGTGGAGAGCAGCAGCGCTGATCACCGAGGGGCTGAACTTATCGACAATTCCGACTCCGAGGAGGAGAGCGGGCCATCTACACTCATACACGAGTCGCTGCTCAGTGGTGGTGCGAAGTCCAACCAACGCGCGTCCGCGCGCAAGGTCAAATTTGCTCCATCAGATGAGTCCGAGGAGCAGCGCAACTTGCGCACGATCTTCGTGGGTAACCTCTCGTCCGAAGTCGCTCAGAAGCGAGTGAGTGGTTGAATACTGGCATGAACTCATACTAAATATGTGACAGCCTTTGCAGAAAAAACTCCATAGGCACATTCTATCGCTCGTTCCTACCGCAAAAATCGAATCTACAAGATTCCGTTCCGTCGCATTTCAAAACCCTACCAGTAAACTTCCCGATGATGACGGGAAAGAACCACGGCAGCACGACCGAGATCGAGCATCATCGTGGCGCAAAGCTAATCCCACAGCGGATGAGCCAAAAAACGACGAGAAGAAGTTTCTTACTCCAAGTCAGAAAAAGAAAGTCGCATTTATCAATCATGAACTTCACCCTAGCGCAGATTCTGTTAATGCATACGTCGTCTTTGCATATCCCCCTCCTACGAAAGAGCGGCCTTCGAATTTGCCTCCCCTTCTACCAGTCATGGACCCGCACGAGGCAGCTCGTCTAGCTGTCGAGATGTGCAACGGGACTGTTTTCATGGACCGCACGATCCGTGTAGATTCTTTGGGCAGACCTGTGGATGACATCGGAAAGCAAAATGCTCTCAGCACTTTTGCTGGAGACCCGAAATCATCTGTTTTTGTGGGTAACCTTGACTTTGCGAGCAAAGAGGAAGATCTGCGGATTTTCTTCGAGAGTCTTATGACTGCCGAACGCGGGCCACCTAGTCAGGCTTCAGATGGACCCAAGCATTGGGTTTCACGAGTTAGAATTGTGCGGGATAAGGAGACTCAGCTTGGGAAGGGCTTCGCATATGTGCAATTTACGGTCAGTATTTAATTCTTTCTTGTGGGTGACCTTCTGAACATTCACTTTTCCAGGATCGGGTTTGCGTGGACGAAACTCTTGCGATGGAAGAGTCGAAACTCAAATTTGCAAAGCGTAAATTACGCGTTCAACGCTGCAAAATGCTCCCTAAGGCCTCCGTGACTGACAAAGCTGCCGCTTCAAAGACTGCAACCACCAGTCACAGTGCGGGTGCGGCTCTACCCATCAACGTGCCAAAGGGCGATCCTTCTCTGGGTGAAAAAATAGCGACCCTCTCCAAAGAGGAACGAAAGCAGGTAAAAGCGACGGACGCTGACCGGCTGGCGCGGAGGATGGCGAAGAAGAAATCTAGAATGGCGCTTGCGAAGCAGGGTGTGCCTGTACGTGGCAAGGAGAAGGATGGGGGACGAATGAGGAAGACGGGTGCTGTCAAGAAGGCTGCTATCGCGCCTCGTAAACAGAGCAGGATTCGGAGTGAGAAGAGCATGTCAAGACGGAATATGAAGAAATGATATATCCTCCTGTGTTTTTCGAGGGAAGACTGTCATGCTCATTTCATTGGACTTGGAGTGTGTGCTTGATTTTAGGTCGTTAAACTTTCTCATCTTTTGAGTCATGGAGCAAGTTATTCCCTAAGCCCATGATCGAATCGAACACCTTGATTGTCTTCAAGGAATTATTAACTGACACCATCACAACTGCATGTACCCAACGAGGTGGTTTTTTGCACTCATAGTGACGATTATGGTGGGTCAGAAGGCATGTTAGTTTCGTCACATCTCTGCGGATACTTCCTGTCTCTTGAGCTCTGCTCTCAGCAGTAGTGCATGGATAACGCAGATCCAGATCCCGGACCCAAGTATCCATTTCAATATGACCTTCACCCAATGGCGTATTCCTATCGTCACGAAATTCACCTAGAACATGAGGAACGGTGTAACGAAGAATTCTGAAAGAGAAGTGGTAGTTCTCTCCGTGGTGTATACGAATATAGGACACCAGTAGCAGAAATCCAATGTCGATATTGATCACACTGCACATGGATGCGCGAAACGATGCCGCAGTAGGGTTTACCCCTTTCTCAATGATGCGCAAACAGATCGAATGTGCATAAGCCGCAGGGGCTCTAAATGAAACTCACACTTGGTTGATATTGCACGGTGATAGTAGGTTTGGAGCGGGAATACTTGATACTTGGTGGTCAGCGCCATGATAGAATAAAAAGCATTCAGCTGATAAGCCAATGATAAGCATTCCGCTATTGCGGCAGCACCATCCGGCGTCTTCACAATGCGGAACCCCATATTCATAAGTAGCTCCATACTAGATTGTACGCAGTCACGGTAATTATCAAGATAACACACCGAAGTAACACGCATCCTGACACTACTAGAGCGTTTTATGTAAAAAAAATCGGGGACAAGGCGGATCTCCGAACAGCCTCACGACGAAACGGAAAATTTAGCTCAGTGTGGATAAATGGATAAGTGGATGTCAGGGTGAGTGAGTAAGATGGTCCCTGAGTCAGGGAATAGAGCAGGTCACAAGCTTCCTCGTTGAGTGCTTGGCGATGGGGTTGTGCTTGTGCAGGGACCTGCGACCTCCGAAAGACCGAAATGTAGTATAAGTAGCTTCAGAGTTGAAATACAGAGTCAGCTGCAGATTTTGAATATTTGAAAAATTCCACTTGCCAATCATAGGAGAATTCGTGGCGGGCACGATAGAGGGGGGTACAACTGACCCGTCGGAGGCATGAATGCCTGTAGTCTCTCTGGAGAGTCCGAATGCGCTACACACTGCCACGAGTGATAGCCGTTGTCAGGAGACTCCACCTTAGTGAGGTCATGGCTGACCGAGCTTGAAATGATATTACCCAAATTATACGTAGGGTATCGCGTGCTTTAAGCGGCGGGGGTGGAGATGGATTCCCATTTTGGGATCCGTTATGAGATAAAAAATTTAACCACATACACAAGTAGTCCCGTGGGTTGCAGAAAGCTGGCGCTCCGTGGTTTTAATAATTGTTATCAAGTTACAAGTCGAATGTAGTATAGCTTATCTATACTGCCCAGAGTCAAGCTGATTGGCGGGATAGTCTATGGACGAATGAAGGGTCGAGGGGTGGTGACCTGAGCAGTTGCCGCTGAGCCGAAAATTAAATAGGGACGTCAAACGTTGAACATGCATCATTTCTCTCGCGAGCATCCGTCATCTGTCCGGGCCACTGGCAGCAGGTCCCGCGCCGAGCACTGCGACTATAAAAGTGGGATGGTTTTCATGGACCTGGCAGGTCGCCGCATCCTTAGTTTTCAACTTGTTTGCCGAAGATATTCGCTGACATAACCTGGAATAAACACTCGGCTAGTACTACCCCGAATTACCGCAGTGTCCTCTATCTTCTTGTATCCTCACTCCAACGACCCGTGACCGACCCACCACGTCCTATTTTATGAACCCCAGTGGGCATAATCACTACCTAGCTGCACGCGCCATTCAGCTTCTTTTCGGTTGAGCACTCTTCGGCACCGTACGCTATGCTGTTCCGGCCGGTACGATGCCACTGTTCCCGCACCCGACTGCTGTAGCGCTCATTGATCTTTTTAGCTTGCATTAACCATACCGCACATCGCATATGCATGCCTCGGAGGTTTTGTCGTTGTGGTAAGTATAGCGTTCTCTGTCCACTTTTCCAGCCCCTCATTATGATATTCATTGCAGTTTGGCATGTTCTCTCTGTTCATTCGAGAAAAGGTAATATAATTTGTGATGATATCAACTTCCATGCTCATTGTGTATAGCTTTACATTGGCGAGGCATGCTGGGCTTTTCTCTTCGGCGTCATTATCGGTGAGCTCAGCGGATCATACTTTCTTCTAATTACATCGCCTCAACATTTTTATTTTTAGGTCCTTATGGTGCCGGCATATTTGATCCTCGCAGCTGGGGAGGTAACACTAGTACCGAGGATACCGTGAATGAAATTACACTCGAGTTCACTCGCGTTGTCCTCGCAATCGGAGTCTTCGCAATCGGCGTTGAGCTTCCAAAAGCTTATATGAAGCGTCACTGGAAAAGTTTATTATACCTTCTATTTCCTGTCATGACATGGGTGGGTGACTTGAACGTGTCGTTGACCAATTCTCTAATCATCACCAGGGTTGGTTTGTGTCGGCAGGCTTGATTTATGCTTTGATACCTGACCTCACATTCTTGTCAAGCCTTGCTGTCGCTGCATGCCTGACCCCAACTGATCCGATCCTTGCTGCTGCAGTTGTTGGTGGTAAATATGCCGACAAGCACGTCCCTGCTCACCTTCGCCATCTCCTCGCAGCGGAAAGCGGTTGCAACGATGGAGCAGCGTATCCCTTCCTGTACATCGCATTGTATCTCATATTGGACTCCACTACCGGTCGTGCAGTTGAAGATTGGTTTCTTCTACTTTGGCTCTGTGAGATAAACAAAAATCAGTGACAATTCCTCAGCTGATTCCATTATGACAGATGAGGTCATCCTAGGTGTGGTGGTGGGCGCCTCGATAGGATGGGGCTTCCGGCACCTTATGAAATTCTGCCAGCGCAATGACTTCGTCGATCGGCAGTCCTACGTTGCGCAGTACATATCCCTGGCTTTGCTCACCATCGGTATCATGACTATGCTGGGTTCTGATGATCTCCTAGCAGCATTCTCTTGCGGAACGGCATTTGCTTGGGATGGTTTCTTCAACCGCCAGACAGAGGAATCAGTGTTCAGTTCCGTCATCGACTTGCTATTTAATGTCGCTGCCTTCGTTTATGTTGGCGCCTGGATGCCGTTTGATAGTTTCAACAACGAGAGCCTCTCACTTAGCGTGTGGAGGCTCATCGTTATTGCCATTTTAGTATTGATGTTAAAAAGGTTGCCGGTCATGATTGCGCTCTACAAGTTCATACCCGACGTAAAGACTTTCCGGGAAGCCGTTTTCAGTGGCCATTTTGGACCCATAGGCATTGGTGAGTAGTGTATAAAACGTGGTCCTCCCAACATACTAATATGACGTGTGTGTTACTATTCCAGGCGCTATATATATTTCCACACTAGCAGCCCAGCAGCTACCAAAACCTAGCAACCCTCCGACCAATCAAACTGAATTCTTGGCACTTGCCATTCAGCCTATCGTTGCATTCATGGTACTCTGTAGCGTCGCTATTCACGGTCTGTCCATCCCATTCTCACTCCTAGGCCGCCGCGTGCATTCAGTTGGGTCTCGTACGTGGTCCCGTCATGCCTCATCCAACGTACCCGACTGGGCAACGCATACGCGGCACGTTACGCGTGCGGAAGACGTCATCATTAACCGTGACCCTGCTGAACTCGAGCGTGGCGAGGGCGGACTGACGGAAGAGGAGAAGTCCGCACTGGAGAGCAAGCGTGCAAGCACGATCACTGCGTCGCCGCTGTCGCCCGATGAAACAGAACAGGTCGGCGAAGCGAACAGTGCAGAGACGCATGTGGAAGCTGTGCTGGCAAGGGATGAGGAAGAGATAAAGGAGGAAATAATACCTGATGGAAAGGACACAACAGCGGAGTGGAAAGAAGGCCCACATAAAATTATTGAGCGACGAGGTGGTCCTGGTGAAGAGGTGTGGGTTGATTGACATTATTGATGGTGATGTTAATGTTGTTTACAGGTCGACGTGGAGGTCATTTATAACGCATTCAAGCCTTCTGAACGAACCGTGCACTCCCGGTTCTCTGTGGGAGAAAGTGGCGCCCTACAAGCAGGTCGCGCATATCTCCGCAAGTTACATCATACGCCTGAAGATATACATCGGGGAGCTGAACATGTCGAAGAAAATGTTAAGCATGATATACATGCATTAGAATCGAAAGCCCAAGAAGTTTTCCAAGTCGGTGGCTCAAGTAATGAAAACACTGGCGCATGTGCTGAAGGTGATGAAGACGAAGAAGGATGGACATCAGACAAAAGCGGAGATGGCGACGGGCCTGCGTACTCATTGGGGGAGCTACCTGGCGATCACAGGAAACGTCCAAAATCATGGAAAACGAAGAGTGGAACCCATTCTGTGGCTGCCAGAAGTGCGAGGAGCCATCGACGAAGACAATCAACGGGAGATGGCAGTACGTTCTCGAGCCATGCTAGGCAGCTTTTGGAGCAGGATCCACCGTCGCACTTTACGACTGAGCCGGGTGAGATTGCAACGTCTGAGGATGAGGACCAACGTGGGAGGAGCCATACACCTCACCGCCAGGAGTCAGGGCATACTTATCGTCACTCCATCCAGCACCGACGGTTGGAATCTCTGAAGACCAGCGAGCATAACTCACGTGATGTCTCGCCTACTCGGTCTGTCCGGTTTGTCGACGAAGAGCCTCGGAGTGGTGCCACTACTCCTAGGATGACATTTGATCAGACACCCCAGGGCGGTTCTAGCGAACCGTCTACCACTGATGGCTTGGAGTCATCGAGAGGGAAAGTCACATTCGGCCTCACTGAAATAAGACGCGCGTCTGAAGATTAACATGTTGTATATATCTCGTTAGTGCACTTTTTTAATTGCCTGGTCGCCGCCTCGAAATTACTTGGATATTGCTTTCGCATTACACCGCACTCTCATAACTTGTCGTCAATGTAGCATTAATGGCTTGAACATGATGTATGGATACACCGTCTCTAAATTATTATTGTATATGAAAAAGCTTTTGACATGACTGGTCGATAAACTTGATAAGGAGAAGCACCAATGTCGAAACTGTGCCGATGAAGGCACGTATACCAGTAACTTTCAAGAACCCCAAGAGCGGAGCAACAAAGGTAACGCGAGGCTCGCGATCAGCACCAGCTATCTCTTATGGAAGCTGAACACTATCGCTATGGTTTGCGACGGCGCACCAACCTGACGTAAAGTTGTCCTCATGAAATCCACACCCAATCCACGCTTTCGCGAACAGGACACCGCCACGGCCCTCAATATTCATCACTGCCTTTCGAGCGATGATCGCCCGAAAATAGGGGTGTGTGCCTGTGTTGATGTATGGGCAATGGGCATGAAGACGTAACGAAACGCACCTTGGTGTCGAGGATGTGATGGTCGTAAGCGAATCGCGCAGCAGTTTTAGTGACGTCTGAATCTGCTGGTGGGTTTAGGGTAGCCAATATTGGGTCGTGAAGATCTTCTGGCAGGTGCTGCAACTCGTTCACGTAGTCTCAGATGCCGTTCATTAGTACTCGTTGAAGATGACGGGGCGGAATTCCATCGGCTTACATCTGCTACATAATGCAGATTTTAAAATTGGAAATAGATTTTAGCGATAAGGGTCATAACTTACAGCGCGACTTTGTTTATGTTAGCTTTATGTCTACCCTTGTCGGTTAAGCTGGAGAACGTGAGTTAGTTCCAGCAAGACCACACAGTCCTGGCTTTTTGCATCAACTGGAGATGTGCATGAACGGTCAGATGTGATGTGTAAGTGCAGAATATATACATTAATATCACCGTATAGCACTGCGGCATTCATATTCTATTGAAAACTTTGAGTATGTCTTCCTTGTCATTACAAGATCGCGCTCGCCTTTCAGAATTATCGTGCATGCGTCTAAATGATGTGATAGAATACGCCAGTCGTATATATCTAATCGAACGTGCGTGTCCTCCTTTAGAGCCTGAAGTAAATCCCATGGGCACCAAGTTAGCGATTGTTACATTGCAGCAACTATAACAGCATGGACGCACCCCTGTCGTGGCTGAGCTAGAAACGTCAGACCCTGCGACAGCAACTTTCATTGACAACTTGCGGAAAATAACTGAGAGGAAGCTAATGGTAAGGGAGGCCAAACGAACCCAGGATTAATAAACAACTCGGGTTATCTGGCCATGAGATGATCGCCATAATCTTCACTTTCCTCCGTCTACCTCGACTCTCGAGAGGACGAGTCATACTTGCTGAAAAAAGAGAACTGCATTTGGTACATCCGGTATATTTACCCTGCACCCTCCATTCACCGAAATTAAACATAAGGCTGCGGACTCCATGAGGACTTCTCTTTCTCTCCTCCAACACTAGGTGACCAATCTCGTCATCAGAATGTGGATGGATCCTCCAAGTGCTCTATCTGAAATTGCCAGCAATATTAATGAGTCATGACGGCCATTTGAGATGAAAAGCAAGCTTCAAAGCTTGATTCAAGCCTGAGGTCGCTTCATTATGTAATTGTGATTCAGCCAATGAATATTAATGAATATATTTAATCCTCATGGGAACTCTGTGGCCGCGGCCCGTATACTCAAGACTCTTTTCTTCCCAACACTGAGCATACGTTGTACAATCTCTACTAAGATGCCTGACGTAACAGTAATCAACGACCTTGACGAAGACATCCATATCGCTTTCTTTATAGGTGTTCCTACCAACTGGAAAAATCACGTCAAGCCTGGAGAACGTTGGACAACGCACCTAGCCAGCCTTCCGCATCACTTTGAAGCGCGCTCCGCAACGGAGAGTCGCGAGTTCAGCCATGATGAATCCATGGAGATGTTGGCAACCATCGGAGGTGCTTGCGCTGCTGGCACTGCTTCGGTAGTTTCAGCAGGTGTATTCTTTGCTAAGGACATGGTTGATCGCATACCCAAAGTTTCGCTACCGCTTATGGCTGCTGCGAGTGCTGGTGAATTTTGAGGGTTTTTTGATCTGATACTATGATGTTGATGCTGTTAATATTGACAGGTGGCGCAAAATATGGTACGTGGGGTGCACATGGGAAGAAGTGCACTGCAAGAGTGTGGGTGCCGTTGTGGTGGCACCAACCGCAGTATTCAGTTAGAATGGTTGATGGTCGGTGTGTTCTGTGGGATGTAGATGCTAATAGAGTGGTCTGATAGATGCATGTTTCGTTTGATTGGAGGTCATTGTCATTGTATATATCAGTAAATAGCTAGGGCCTGTATGATACTTGAACCACCCTGATGTCCTGTTAATGATTCTAATTCAATCATTGGGGGAGTTCAACACCATTATATCAATTTCAAATGTTCTTTTCAACACATCCGAGTCGAGTATCACAGGCTCCTTCCCAGTCCCACGGTTCGAGTGTTGAACTGAATATTTATCTTCAATCACCTTAGTAGTATCAACATGCCCTTTACCTTCATCTCAAAAACCGAGCTCGGGTGTGGGCACGTCCCACTGTGCAGCTCATTGTATTCGACCTGCTATGCAAACTGTTGCCTTTGTTTCCACACTGGTTCGATCATTGACACGAACTCAACCAGATGTAAATAGGTCAGACTGCCGCCCGCGCATAACCATTACACCAAAAGGTAGAATACTGAAAGCTAAGTTTTCAGTATCAGCGACAGTATATGTACTGATCAGTCTGATTATGAGAACTCAGGTAAGCCGGCGTGCTCACCAGACTCAGAGGCTCGTGTAGAACAGATCGGCTTTTCAGTGCGTGTCGTTTTGCGAGCAGCGCACGACCGTATCAATCTCACCTGGCCCCTTCATTTTTAGTGGTTTGTATTTTGTACACCATGAAATCTACTGGATTCTACAGTTTCCCTCAGCTTTATGCTAATGATCATACTATGTCTCAAACAACCGCTACTAGTAGTGTACGTCACAGCAAATTCTAAGCCTTCCCTCTTTGCTTCATCGCACCATGCCCAGTAGCTTAGAAGGCCGATATATCAAACTCGAAGGTGAGTCGCTCCATACCACCTTCATAGCTGTTTCGTATCCTCACTCCCCTATCTACAGTTATTAGTGAAAAAATTCTTCAAATTCCCTCCGAGCGCATGCTCGCCGTCCATCAATTTCGACTCGAGGAGATGCTGGAAATCAGCCATTAGAGTCTTATCATCCGACAAATCAGTAGTGTGGGGTGATACCGTGACCTTATATAGTCCATGGCGACTTTTCGAACGAGAGTCAATGTCTGAACTTCTGCTTTTTAATCATTGGACGCATCAATCGAATTATCGGTAGAGATCAGATCAGATGCTGGGCAATGGAGAAGTCGTTGGAAAACTTGAAATATCATGGGATGCGCTGCTCGATCATGGAAATTAGCCTTTCGTTGTGTAACCCGCTTCTCATTCATGCGCCACATCTTGTAGACATATCCTTCCCGCCCGTTCATACTGTTCTACATCCTTGCGATAATCATGACAGTGTACCGCTTGACGTGAGTCACATATGCCTCTGTGTTGCTGACATTTGTTGATGGGATACCTACTGTATAGTCCATTGTTGAATGTGAGATTGCTCGAGAGACGGATGGGGGTCATGAACGATTTGCCTCATACACGACAAGAAAGATGGTCTCTCACCTGAACGATGTCATGCAACATTTTCAGTTAGTCCTGGATCAATGTCCGGACGGCCATCCTGATCGCGCAGGAGCTCTTACCTACCTCAGTAGGCCCGCCTTCGAGGCTACATTCGAAACGATATTCAAGACATCGACTCTATCGCTTCTCTCTTCCGCAAATTATTACCTCACAAAAGCATTGATCTGGCACTACAGCAGGTTTCAAGACGTATTGATTCTGCTTCTCCTCAGCTCCAAGTTGAACAATTCGAACAGTTACGAGCCTCGTTAATTCCAATTGTCCTCGCAAATCAACAGGCCATGCTGTGTGATTAGTGATGCGCGTGCACATTCGCATTAATTCAGTAGGACTTTCTAGTCTGCAGCACTTCTTTGAAGATGTCTGCACACGTTTGACGATTGTGGAAGCTAATGGCCTCATTGATACCCATCTCGTGTGGGCCAGCCATTCTACAGCAGCTGTAGTCGAAAGGTGCACGCATCACTGATTTGCGCCTGCGTCTCCATTTGAATTTTGAATAAGATCTTGCATTGGTATCGATGCTTGACAAGGTCGAGTTCCAGTCGAGCTTCGAATGGAATCGGAGATGATGCCACAAACGTTTCACCTCCTTAATCATTCCTCAGATCTTCCAGTGCGTATATACAAGATCAAAGTGTACTATGTCACCAAACTGATAACAACAGTAATAGTAACAGTAAGAATGAAGATGTGCCATAAAATATCAAAGAATGTATGGTACTATACACGAATAGGCGACAGCAGATAGTAAAATGCAGAAATGATAGTGGATAGTAGTAAAGAATTGAAACATATGAATTCTACATCTCGCGGTCGATGAGGGCAGAGGAGAGAGATGCCAATTCAGACGGGGATCGTTGGTCTAAAGCGCTCCCGTGAGAATTGTTAAGCCAAGAGCTTATCAACAGGGTCCTGATTGGAAAGTGGCAAAAATCAGGGTCTTCAGCGGCATCTGTGGGAGACTCGCAGAGAGGAAGATCGGGATCCACGAAATCTTCTATCTCATTAATGAGCCTCCAAACATCGGGGTCTTCGGCAGCCTCTGCGAGTATGGTCTCTGGCAACAGAGAGGACGGAGACTCAGAGATAGGAAGGACAGGACCTACAAAGTCCTCTGTCCAATTAACGAGCCTCCAAACAAATGGGTCTTCGGTGGACTCTGCGAATATAGTCTCTGGCGATAGAGAGGATGGAAGTCCAGGAATGGGAAGGTCAGGATCCACACAGTCCTCTACATCATCAAGCCACCTCCAAAAGTCAAGGTTTCCATGGACGTCTGTGTCTGTGAGAATAATCTCCCGTACTTGAGACGGAGGAGATACGGGTGCCACTGAAGCAGGGTCCTGTACCTCATTAGCCGCCCAAGACTCAGGGCACGTGTATGTTCCATCATGTTGACAGTGGTGATCTAACACGGGTTTCTATCTCAAGTATTAAGAATGCGATCTCATAATATTAGAATAAACTCACAAAATACGGGTCGTTATTTATCTTGCCAGAGCCCGTCTTGATTCGCTTAGTCTCGTGGTCTTCGAGGTCTTCTGCGACGCGCTTTTTACCGATGGGTACGTATGGGGGAGCGGCGGCATGCGTCTGTATTGTACTAGAAAGATTGGAACCGTATGATGATGAGGGGTGGGTGGTGAATTGGGCCATCTTGAGTTAAGAAGTAAATATGGTTAAAAATCGTAGGCGTTGAATACACGTACCTGGGCCAAAATATAATCAATTGAAATGTTTGTGTTCGCAGTAGCAGCGGGTACAGTTGGTAAGGGATAGAGGATGAAGGTCACTGAAATAGTATTTATATGGTTGTCGCGCGCCGCTTTGAAAGTGTCCTCGAGTTGAGTTTCCACTGTGAGGACCTTTCTTTCAGGGTGAATTTCCTGTGGACAACCATTATTCACTAGATGGGAAAGTGGTCTTTTTGGTCAATGCGTTCAGCTTTGCATCCACACAATGTAAAGACGAGACCTGCGTTGTGGGTACGTTGTGTTTGGGCCCTCCTGAGGCTAATAATCCGATCAAGCACCGCAATTTATGCTTCCGGCTCCGCGAAAAGTTGCATAATCGTAAAATCAAAGCCGATTCGCATGAGTGATGATATCCATCAGATTTCCGCGAGTCACAATTGCTTCATCAAGGTCAGACGAAGCGCACCGCTGCTCGATTTGCAAACATATGGCAATGGAAAAATTGTTAAGAGACACAGATGAAGCATAATTTCCAGAGGGATAGAGTGTCAGTGCAGCTCGATGGAACTCGATGGCCTCAACAAGGTCGGATAAGGCGCCTCTGCTCAAATATAGCTCGAAGGCTGTTGGCAAGGTTGCTCAGAGACAATGATAATCGATCAGAACATGATGGTCAGAGGAGGTGAGCACCAGTGCAGCTCGATGAATGCTAATTGCCTCATCAGGATCTGAAGAAATGCCTTCGCTGCTCGAATTTTTAACAAGGGTTTTTGAGAAATATGAATCAAACGGGGTGACCAGGGGGTGCGAGCGTCTATCCAACTTGATGGAGGCCAATCGCCTCATGAGTGTCAGACAAACTCCTTCACTACTGGAATTTACCAACAAGGCTGTTGGCAAGTGATGGAGAGAATCGAATTGATCAGGGTGACCAGGAGAAGCAAGCATCAGTACAGCTCGATGGAGCTTGAGGGCCCCATTCAAATCAGACAATGTACCCCGCAGCTTGAATTTCTCATGGAGACTGTCGGGAAGTTTCTCCAGAGACGTGTATCGACCGGAATGACATATGGGGACGGAGCGCCAGTGCAGCTCGATAACGCTCGATAGTCTCATCAAGGTTGGACACGATGTCTTGATCCTTGTATCCTTTTTGAAAGTTGTTTGCAAGGTGGCAAAACTGTTCTACGAAGACGGATTGCAATTCCCTCGTCATACTATTGAGTGTCTCGCTGATGAGTGTAAAACAATTGAGATCAAGGTAAAAACGCACGGTAACAACAGAACTTCAAGCACTGAGATCGAACAGTTGAGGATAGCGAGAGAAATGATATGCACAGGACCAAGAAGTGACCCGGTGATATTCAATGGAAGATTCAGGATCGATATTGTTTGATGTTTGATTCATGTGTGAAATATTTGTCAGCGGGAGGATTGGTGAATACCATCGGTGCCAGCCTCTGCTGCACAGCTCGGCTGCTCGAGCAATTGTCGATGCATGGTGAATACAGCGCAGCGCTCTTCCCCTACTAGTAGCGCTGAGAGCACCACCTGACTCGGGCTACCGGATATCGATGTTAAAATCACTGCGATCCGAAGAAGGCTCGGTCCGACTCGATCAGCCGGTGCGCCAAGCTATGTAGAGTGCTTCCATTCCATGTCCACGTTTTAACCACATCAAAACTGCATGTTGAAAGCCCGCATAGTAGTCTCGCTCATAGAGGTCTAAGCTTTGGTACTCTGGATCACCTTACCGCTGGAACCAATATTACTACGGAACATAGCGTTAATGACTTCTCCATCTGAGTTTTCGTTTCGACCGTTGGCACCATCCACTATACGAAGGAAAAGAAGTACAGCGTTAGTGACCCATTATTGCAGTATTTGCTGGAACCCTCCTATGAGACTAATACCCTCCAATCCAGTCCAACGAATCACACTCATCTTCAGAGAGCACTCCCGGGTGCTGTTCAGGATAATCAGTAAGGTTGTGGGTCGACCCAAACCCTTTATTCTAATCTAGCACGTTCTATATGCGTTATGCAGACTGTCTGGACTCACCACTGGTTGGACCAGGATACGACATCCGGATTTTGGCTCTTACTACTTTCACGAGGAGATGGTGAGTACAACGTGCGTCCTTTTGCATGCTAACCCAAAACACAGAGAGTTTGCAGCAACGTGAATCCTGAAATAGGCGACCTACATAGCGTCATCACCCAGCTACTCCTCAATTTGAAGGAAAGGGCTCCTGATGTCGACTCCGAGATGACTGTCCCTCTGGACTTATTCTTATCTTCCGTCATTGCAGACCAACCCATCTTTGAGTATTATTTTGCTTCTCATACTCACAAGCGAGTCTTCTGGCTGGAAGATTTTAGCCTTGCTTGCTTATCAGAAGAATGTGACGGATCTATGGAATCATCTTTTAGATGTAAGCTTAAGTTCATGCTCAAGCATGCGTGTGAATTACCCTATCTTTTAGGCGCTGAAGCACAGTACTGGTGGGTAATCCACAGTTCGTCAAGTGATTGAGCGGTGCAACTTCGAACAGGAAGCATTGCGAGCTCTTTCCGAACACACTTGATGTCACAGAGCCTGTCATCCGTGAACTCAAGAGCATTTTAGTTCAAGCATCTGCAGGTATTTACGTTGCTTGATATCAGATGGTGTCGGTTACGACTCGAAACAGATCGCGTGACTTCGAAATTCTCGACATCGCCCTATGATGCAGAACATATTTCAACTATGTTAGAACTTGTAAATGATATCGAGCGTATGTGACTATCAAAACTCCACTCATTTGTTATTGCTCATCCGCTTGACATTTAGCTCAGGGCAAGAGCAGGGATGGGCGTTCGGCTTGGACAATAGGTATGAATTTACACATTTTCGACTTCGTCGACTCAAAACATGCTGTAGCGAAATTGATGGTGCTATATCGTTTGTGTCTTATTTTCTGGTATCAATTGTTCGGTTGAGTACTCACTCACGCATCAGACACCGGCATGTTACGAAGTTCATATGGTCAAATTGACGACTATTTCGACATTGAGTACTCTGAGCCAAATTCGACACCTTACCAACGCTCGATCCTGATGGCGCTTTTGTCTCCATTAATGCTAAAATCCGCTGAAGTCTACGCAGAAGAATTGCACAGTTTGCGAGACAATTTCTCGCTCGCGCGATGGAGGAAGTTTGTGAATAAGGTGGATATCAGTATCCGCGATTCCAACCTACTGGTACGAATTACAGAGTCGCCGTCATTTATCATAGCTCATCTATATATCAGGCAACCGTTCTACTTAGCACGAGTATCGGCTTTTTGACAATTGGAAGTGTGGATTCGAACAGTGCAGATGGTTCAAGGTCAGGGGCACAGATTGTCGTATATTGCTCCGTCATCTGCAGCATCGGAAGTATCATCATCGGTCTTATCATTTTCAAACAATATCGCGCAAAGGGTGCTGACACTCCTGCGAGAGCGGTAAGGGGTTGACATAATTTCTTTTGGAAACTGCTCATAATAATGATAATGATGTAGATTACAATCTTGAAGCGGATTTTCAGCGAACGATATGGTCTCGAGAGGATTGCTGTTATCTGCAGCTTGCCGTACATCTTGCTGATGTGGAGGTGAGATTGGTTTTCTCTAATTCATCAATACCTGATATTCACCCCACCCGCTAGCCTGATCCTGTTTTCAATTGCATTTTGCGAGATTACTTTCAGTGAGACAGGTACCGAGACTCGCACGCCTGTTGCAGCTGCGATCTCCTTGGTTTTGTTATCTGTGTTTGGGTCTTTGTATACTGCTGGACCACGAGATAAGGAGCAGAAGGTCATTGGCCCACCCAAGGTCTCGAGCTGGAGAATGTTAGGTCGGCAGATCACAGGGTTCATTCCGGCTGCGTTCAAGCAATTGTGGAAGTCGGACGATCCAGTACAGCGCGCGGACATTCAGGGTGACGGGGACATGGAGAGAGCTCTCAAGACGTGTTGATTCTACTTCTCTCCTCCAAGTTGGACGATCCGAATAGTCACGACTATATATTATGATTGAATCTCTTGTAGCACTATTATTCCCCTTCGTGAATTATACCATTGCACAACGTCACTTACTCAAATAAGCTCGGCAAGCCACTTCTGGGAACCACGAACATGAACAACCGATGGCTCAGGTTGCCAACTTCCCCCTTAGGCTTAGTACTCCACGGACTTCGTTTTGAAAGCTTAGATGTCACTTGATGAACACGGTCAAACAGTTTCTTTGTAGACAAGATATTCAAATATCTATTCATCATGCAACCTTCAAACTCATGTAACTATTTCCTTTCCCTGTGGGCATGTTTGTCCAGTTCGTGAAGCCCACCTTTTGATAGAGGGCGCGGCCGCTCGCATTACCATCCCCGACTAGCAATAAGACCATCTTATCTCTCTTCCCCTCTGAATCATTTTTCGGATCTATATTTGTCCGTACCCACTCCAGCCCTTCTTTGACCAGACGTGTTCCTAAACTTCTTCCCCTGTGCTCCGGGTGCACCCACATCCCGGCTACGAAATAGATATCCCAGTCGGCCCCTACTCCCGCTCTCTCCAATGGTTCCAACGTGGCAGGTATCAGTTCAGAAGGCCCGAGCACTGAGATCATTCCGACCCATGTTTCACCGATGCTCCCCTCATCCTTCACGGACGCGATAAACGTGCACTTGGAGCGTGATGCAAGTCGTTGTGTCCAGATTTCAGGCGTGAACACAATCTCGCGTTCGTATGTGGAGCTGAATGAGGCAGGATCGATTTTGAGGGAGGTCAAGCGGAGTGCTTTGTATTTCTCCACGTCTGATTCGGTGATGGGGAAAATTCTATGAACCATGATCGTGATACGCCGGCGAAACGGTTCAATCGCTGTGGTACGTATGTGATGATGAAGAGCACATCTGAGGAAGCCTATTAAACACTGTACTTGATGCTGTGTTGTGCTTTTTTTATCTATCTAGCCGCCGAGACTAAGAGTCAGCACTAGTCAGTCCAAGTCATCCACAAAATTATGCATTGTTTCTAAGTTAGGTAGCGATAAAGAAACTGAACAATGTTATTGAATGATGCTTCATGTTCCAGCTCTGCGCCTGGTTGATAATCGAATGAATGCTCTCGACCTGGTAGCTCTTCCAATACGACGTCTACGCCAGCCTTCAACAGCAAGGAATGCAAATTACGAGACTCCTGCAGGAGGACAGCCGTGTCACCAGTTCCATGGATAAGGTATGTTGCTGGCCAATCCGACGTGACGTTGAATTGAGGGAAAATAATCTTGTGATCAGAAATGAGTGCCTCATCGAAAGGATCCTCAGTATGGATAGCCTTGCGTAGCGCAACACTAAGACTTGGTTCATGCTGGCCCGTGATATAGTCCAAGGCGACCCCGAGCTGCAGGTATAAGCGTGAGATTAACATGCGTGGATTCGCAGGATAGCCCGGGATGTGATATGATTGTGGATGGTATACGAGTGGTGAGTCTGAAGTGCTTTGGAGACCGTCGAACGGATGCATATATTCAGAGAACTGTGCGGGATCTAGCATTTCTCTCCCCCGGAGGAAAGGTTGTGCTTTGGGAGAGAGATATTGGTCTGTCTGAAGTACGTAGTATTGACGCGATCAGAGACTTTCGGAAGTACAAAGACGGTGCATACCAGGAAATCGCCTCCCATGCCATATAGACTGAGAACTACTTTCGGTCTTGGGACTGCATAAATAGCGCAGAGATACGCACAGAACCCACCCGCGCTAGTTCCAGCCACACCGATCGACGTGGGATCGATGCGGAAACGTGAACCAGAGCCAAGATCAGCCAGCTCCTGATTGAGCTGAACATTCAAATCTCCGGCGACAAAGGCAATGGCGTCCTTCACATCGGCGAGCACATCATATCCGGTCCCTGGAGGAATAAGACGATAATCTGCACTGATGAATATGACACCGCGTGCAGACAACCTGCCTTCGGGATCGCATTAGTACATGGGTGTTCTTGTGGTCAGCATGAGGGAAAGGTTGAATTTGGAGCAAGGCTGAAACTGACTTTTAAGCCAAGTAGGGAACCAGCTCCGTCTATTTCCAACGGTGAGACCTCCTCCGTGGAAGTAGACGACTGCTGGACGATACTGAATCGGCTGTCCGGTGAGCTGTTGGTCAACGTCGTTCGGTGGAAGATAGACGTCGAGCAGGACGCGGATTCCGTCGACCTCTTTATAAATAAAGGTCAAAGGACTGTCAACGTTGTATTGGTTTTCTGGCATCGCTGACTCTGGTCTGAAATCTGCTAGACTAGAACAAGAGTGAACTCAGCGAGTGGAACAAACGCTATAATGTTGAGTAGTACCTAGAACACGAGTGAATTAAGAGACATGAGTGCATGTAGGTACAGAACAGTAGGAATAACATACCTCGGCGAGTGGAGCAAACGCTGAGGTAAAACAAACGACTATGCAGCTACTAATATGATACGGAGTGGTTATGTAAGGTGGCCGAGCGTCAAAGGTGAATCACTGTATAGTTCCAAGAACCAGGAGAAGCAAGATAGACGACGAACCAGGTAAGGAGAAAGCTATGTGTGCCAACAAATCTAAGTGCTGAGAAAATGGGACAGTCATTGCAGTGACCGTTGGCAAGGACTCGGAATGCACGTGACCCGGCAAAGCAGCTTTGGACCGTGGATGTCTGGACGCCAAAGTCTGACAGTCGACTCTGGGGTTAAAGTTTGGGAACCATCGGCAAGCCCGGCAGAATCCAACTGAGTATAAATATCACTCGATGCAGATCAGATCGTGCGTGGGGGGGAGGGGGAGGGTGAGCCAGTGAAGTACTGTGGCCGCAGCTAGTAGAAGGCGCGATGGGTGGGGTGTACCAGGGATGACTGAATAATACACATGGGAGGGGAAGTGTACAGGGATTGGCTCCGGCCTCTGTGAAAGTGGATAAGTGTCAAGTACTGGATGTTAGTCGACGTCACGGAATTTGGTGGAAGATAAGTGAACGTCACTGAGCAGAGAGCTGATTCCGTCGACTCCTTTGGAAGTAAAGAAAGGACTATCAACGTTGAGGATATTAATTCAGGTAAGTCCAAACGATGCGTAAAGTTTGAACTAAAAGTCTTGTGTGCACGTGACCCAGCGATTAGAGAGGCGTCCCTGGACTCCAGGAGGAGTGGCATCAACATCACGATGAGCAAACCAAAAGCGAAAGCTGCTCAGACACATCAAACAGGGATATACAAGTCAGACTCGGTCAGAGTACGCATCACAACAATGTCAGTTTATGCGACGAGATGAAGCCGACATTTGCAGGACGTCGCCGAGTCGCTGGGCATCACCAACTTATCTGAAACAGTAGCATCCTCACTCGCTAGTGATGTCGAGTATCGCATTCATCAAGTCATAGAAGTACGTTATTTACGTCTAAACGCACTTGTCAAAATCTAAGGAAATATCAGGAAGCTTCCCGATTCATGCGCCATGCCCGACGAACCACGATCACGACTTCAGACATTGATCAAGCCCTTCGAGTTTTGAACATCGAACCTCTTTATGGTCACAATCCGCACAATCCCCCTGTATTCAGACGCGCTCTGCCATTTCCGAACGCGGCTAATGTAGGCCCTGTCTACTTCGTGGATGACGAAGAGATCGACTTTGACCGCGTGCTTCGAGAAGAGAAAATCACACTGCCAAAAGGCGTCAGCTGGACCGCTCACTGGCTTGCTGTTGAAGGCGTCCAGCCTCTCATTCCTGAAAATCCGCCGGCAATACCGAAGGATGTCGATCAAGAAATTACAAAGTCACCACCCCAAGCCAACGGCGCATTCCCATTGACCCCACCATCAGAAAGCCGATCTACTGTCAAGAAGCAGCAACAGCAGCAGCAGCAGCTAGTCAAACAAGTGCTATCACGAGAACTACAGCTGTATTATACACGGCTTACGGCGTCACTATTACCACCTACTGACTCAACCAAGCGGACAGCGGCCCTTGCGAGTTTGCGAAATGATGCAGGATTACAAGCGCTCTTACCTTACCTTATTCGATGGGTTGGAGAGGGTGTTGTGACTGCGCTAAAGGAGGGTGCTCAAACTGAAGCGGACGGTCGATCATTGGAGGTTTTATTGGATGTAGTCAGCGCTATTCTCGAGAACAATACTCTATTCATCGAGCCTTATGTGAGTGATAATCTAAACCCGATACAGTTCAGTAAAATGATATTGTACAGCTCCACCAATTATTACCAGCTATCCTTTCAACTCTTCTCCATTCCACGCTTCCACCATCGCATGCCACCCACTTGCGCACGTCCGCTGCTCAGACACTATCCCGTCTGCTTACTCAACATTCTACGACCTATCCATCCCTTTCACCACGTATTATGAAAACACTCCTCGTTGCTCTCATTTCATCAGACAAATCCAAGGGAACGCGGGAAGGTGCCATCCGCGGCCTGGTGGGAATTGGAAAGGAGGCAGTAAGGAAGGGACTCGTGGAGGGTGGTGGAGTCAAAGTTGTAGGAAGTGAATGCACACCAGGGGAGACTGGCCCCCTTGTCGATTCCGTTATGGTCAGTATGCCTTCCATTTTGCGTAATCACGTGTATTCAGTATCCGACAGACCGCTTTGCATGTTTTGCATTCTGCATCGGACATGCCCGAGTCATTAGATGCAACAGATGATGGGGACGCTGTAACTATGAGGCAGTTACAGGATGTTTTAGGCAATTTCTTCGCCGAGAAGCTTTACGGCGATAAAGGTTGGGCACTGGGTATTTTGAGTAGCATAAAACAGCAAAGCTGATTCTAGTCTATTGCTATTAATATTGCTGTCTGTTGTGAATAAATGATATGTTGAAGAACTGACGAGTAGGCGCAATTAATCGTAGTTTTACCCTTAGGCACTCATTAAACCATGAACGGCCCATTCATAGACACCGAGGAAGACGGCTCCTCCTGCAGATATCCACATCGTTCTTGGCACTACACCAGCAAAAAGAGCCTTTGCGCCCTCTTGCACGTAGATTTGCCGAAGTCGCATAGGAAGACTTGGTACTTGCTGCTTCGAAGGGTCCTGGATATGCCTTAGGTATGCCATCGAGATTCATAAAAGAGACCTACTCTAAGATCAAGCATGACGCGTGTTTTAAGGACATCGAGCGGCGTTGTTAGTGCTGCTGCAGTCCCCCCGGCTATACTCCCACAGACAGCAGCCTCGTGTGCATATAAGGGTTTGCGATCCAGATGTTTTGATAATCGATATTTGAGAAACTCGTATAACGGGAATTGGAGTGATGTAAAGGGTATCTTGGAAATACAGACGCTAAATCAGTTGAACATTCATACAGGGTGAGAATACATTCGTTTACCTCGCGCATGATAGTAGTCAAAAAACCACGATAGAACCCTTGAACGCCGTCATGTTGCAGGACCAGCGTTGCGGCTTTAAACGAGGATGTTGAAGCACCATACATCGATGTTTGCATCCTGGTTTTGATGACTTCTGTAGGGACACGTATCAAACAAGCAGCCTGAGCGGGAAGATATTCATTTGCGGAAGATAAATTTTGCAAGTGAAGAACTTGCCACTTCTGCCACAGACGCGGATAACATATGGTTTACAGGTGCAAGTTGGTCATGAAGAGGAATCGAGTGCTTCATGGCTTCATATGTAGAGAAGAATGCAGCAGCTGTAATCTCCGCGTCAGAACAACCATTACCTGACAACCTATTCCATGCATACCTCCTGGGGCGCTGCCAACAACCACACTGCCCACACCTTTGTAAATCCCGCGAAAACCGCCAGCCTTGACGAATCCCTGCGCAGACTGCAGACGCGTCTTGACAGTGTCTATCGGGAAAAACAGTAGGTCGACCGCTGTTCCCGCCAATCCACCAGCCTATGAGGGATGTCACGTTGGCACAGAACATATTCTCGTCTTGCAAGGAATTTTGCGCACAACGAGAGACTGGAAGAACGTCGGTTTCCGTTCTGCTGCCATGATTGCGGTCCACTTCGAAGCTCTTTCGCTAGAACTTTCACACAAACATTTTTGCGTGACTCGCAAAAATAATTACATAATTATAGTGCTTTCTATTTCATCATGGATATGACTTGCACCCTTCAAACAAGTTACAGCTTCAAGCCTGACGATTTATAGTTCACTAAACCATTACTGACTCCTCCCAATCACTGAAATGGATGATGCACTAGAAAGACCACGACCTCAGCCTGCGACATCAACTTTGGATCCAGCTGAAGAAGAATCTTCGGGAAGTGAAGATGGAGGTCCAGATTGGACAAAGCTACCGTGAGCCGTGAGCATTGTACGCGCATGCATTATACTAAGCGCAGCAGAAAGATTGGCGCCGTGCGTCCAGTAATCCCAAAACGCGGAGAGAAAGATTTTGAGCCCGCTCCAGGAGGGGGTTCAGGTCTTCAGGTCCATGTATTGGACCGAGCACGCGCTGCGATGTTTGAGGCCCTCAAAGCCGATCGCGCTATATCTAGGTATTTTTATGTTTGAGTTGCGTAAATCAATGCTGATCGCCGTATAGTAAATCTGCCAGCTATGGCATCTGGTTCCCGCAAATATCTCGCGTTCATGTCACCGTTGCCAGAGGCATTCACTTTTCTGTCATGGGCCATTCAGCAGCACGGCCCACATCAATTGATAACGACTCAGCGAAGCTGCAGAAGAGACTAGAGTTACTGCCCGAAGAGGCACTTTATCTGATTGAAAGGGGCGCTTTGTTCTGCTGGAAGGATATTCAAACAGATTTGACTGGCTTGGATGACATTGAAGGTTCTCCTATGTCTGTTCAACAGGCTTTTGCAGAAATAATTGGAAAGGAAGACCTAACGCTCGAAAAATATCAGGTGATTTGAAACCACGGATTTTTCATCAACAATACTCAATATCGCCCGTAGGTCTTTGCATACTTGAGGCGCTTGGGGTATGTCGTCACTCGCACAGACCCACCCAGCCCTAGTTACCCAGTACCCCCACCTCGCCTAGGGAGTGACGGAGCGCCTCTGACATTCTATCGAAGACTGTCATCGATTTTCTCACTGTTTACGACGACTGTTTTGAGATTTTGGAGAGGGTCGTTTAATTGGTGGAGACCGCTCAGAATAAGTCGGTGGATACATCACGATAAATCATATGGTTGGGACCACTCTACTCCACTTGAGCACTTCAATAACTGTTTTCGTCTAGGCAAGGTCCTCAAATCTCTGCGAGTCATACCTGCGGGTCACTCCGTCGCGCCTCATTCTAGTCTTGCGACTCCTGTTGCACCCTCTTCCCCATACAGGATATTCTACAACATGTACAAGCCCTCAACCAACTTCCGAAAAACTACTCCCCCGCAACCTGATTTCCAAATCGTCGTTATCGAGTAAGACCAATTTGATTATTGAGGCCTGCTAGCTGAACTTTGCGTAACAGTGCACGAACCACTTTTGTGCCCTCTGTGTATGAATTGACGGAACTATTCAATGTTCTTCCGGAAATCCCCCCGCCTCTCCCACGAAAGCGCGGAGCACCTTCGGTAGTTCAATCATCCCCCGCGACAATTGCATCGCCCATCCATACATCAACATTCAGATACATTTTCTCATGGTTGTTACCATCATCAACGCCACAGCATGTATCATCTCAACCACGGCCGCATCCATTTGCAGCACTCAAGGCTGGCAAAAAGAACATAGTCATCGCGGCTGTAGACTCGGGCAACATCAGTTTCTTTCGATTCAGTCAAGGTGCTTTTGAAGAGTGGCCGACTCTCTAGCATCTCTGGCGCTCGAGCTCTGGTCTTTTCGTCAAGAAAAAGTACACGCTTATGTACAATGTCATGTATACAGATGACAGGCTATTGCAGGACTTCGATCAGCTCAGCTGCTCCAAACAGCCCGGAATAACACGTCTTAGTATGCGGATTCAAAGCACCTTGGTTGAGTACGTCGGGACCTGACCTTTCCTTCCGTCGTGGACGATGGGGTGGCTGAATCTGGATAATAGTGAGACCACTGTTAGAATCTATCTCTGTGCTGCCAGTTCCTACGTGTACTCGCAGGAACCCTTCTGAATAGTCATAGAATATCCGCTGGAAATTCCAGTGGTATTTGCTTGAATTATTCTTTCGGGATTAATGCCTCGCATGATTCACGCAAATGCCTAAAGTTTCAGCTGTACTGTCATCTTCTTTGACAGTCAAGCAATCAAAACAGTATTTACCCCAGTGCGTACGCTACTGTACCCTGTGTATCTGCTTGCACGCCTATAACACATATGGTGTTGCCCGGTTTTTTTTTTTCAAGAGCGTTGTTTGAAAGATGAAATATTGGCCATGGCAGTGTGTAAAAACATATTCATCTATATTCATACGCTCATGCATAACGCATCATCTTTCTTCAGCTCGTTTGGGGACTGATGTCATCCATCGCAGGCCATCCCTCAATCCCCCCTCGAAGTTTCAAACGTCCCGAAAGTCAGAATGACCGCCGAACGAATTTGAAAGGTCCATCAGTGACCAACAGCCAGTACAGCGGGAGAGCTAGACACACAGTAATAATTCTCATGCACTTGTAAGTTAGCCTCTGCGACGGTTATTGTCGTTGCCAATGTTGTGGGAGATCTCAGGCCCTCGGCGGCGTGTACCGGGCCCGTATCATCAAACTTTGCATAGAGTGACAGCATCGGCGCTTCCATCAATAGTACCGTATCCCCGCTTCGAGCTCAGCTTTAACAACAGCCCAAAAACACCTGCCAGTGGACACTGTTAATATTTCAGAGGACAATCGACGAATTTTGAGGCCAGATGTGCTGGGACCCAGACAAAACCCGGAAAATTTCCGAATCCTTGATTTCATCCGCACAAATGTGATTTTTATCCGACATCATAATTGCGGTGTGAAATGCTGGAAATCGCCGTCAGGTATTAGTAGCCGCCTATATTCAGGGTCCTGTCTTATGGCATCTCTTTGAACTTTGCTGCTAGTGGCATTCATTTCGTCAATACGATGAATCCCGGCTTAAATAACAATTTGACGTTCTCCGTCTTCGTCCTTGCTTCATAATGCATCTGACCAGGTTGGCAGTCAGTGTATGGTCCCTTCTATGCCTTGGTGCATATGCAGTTCAGTCTTTGGATGCATCATTGTACCAGAGCAAGCTACGGGTGGCAGACAACATTCGATCAGTCATGCTGGCTTCTATCAGGACAAGGTAAGTCACCATATGATAACTTAATCCAGTTGGACCATGCTGACAGCCTGAGGTTTAGTTGGGAACAAGGAACCGCAGCGGCGTCCATTCTCGAATTCGATGATCCAGAGTACTCTGTTTTTGGATCCTGTCCATTCGTTTACAACGAAAAATTCCCCCTTTCGACTCTGCAACTGGCTTATAGCGCTGCTGTACGACAAAGTCCTGATGGTCGCCTCAGCCAAGAAATTGGTGATGCGTTGGATGGTGCTGCTTTAGATGGCGCCTCCGCTGGTTCGGCGGTCCTGTTGGGTAAACACCACTTTGTTGTTCCAGAAAATTACAATTCTCAACTACCGAGGCAGGCAGTTTTACTGATACATCTCGGCGCGACTATTGGCTGAATGCGGCTAACGCCCAATTGAATTATGTGTGTTCCGCAGTTACTTCCAGTTCCTCAGACTAACCTATGACTGCTAGTTACTCAACGTAGCTCCTCGCACCTCTACTGGAGCTATTTCCCATCGTAATGACACACGTCAATATTGGTTCGATATTTTATTGTGTGCGGTATATTTTGAAATACTCAACGTGACTGAACAGGGCGGATGGCGTCTACATGGGGTTCCCATTTATTGCATACTTTGGGGCAGTCACCAATAACGCAACTCTCCTCCAGATCGCATACGATCAATGCCGGTTGTACCGTGATGCTCTAATTCTAGACGGTCCCACTGGAAAACTATGGGGACATATTTACTCCGATGATACGAAAACGTGGATAGATAAAGGCATCTGGGGAACTGGTCAGTACCCCCGCTGTTCGGAATCCGCATAAATGCAATAAGCAACTTAAAATCGCACGAAATTTACGCAGGTAATGCGTGGGCAGCACTTGGCATGCTGCGCGTTGCTGTCACGATTCAGAAGACTGAGCACTCTTCAAAGATGGCTTCTCAGATTGCTAATCTTACTTCATGGACTAAGGAAATCCTGGACGGCGAGTTTGCTTCTCTGGTAGGAATGAATCTTTTTTTGGCCCTTTCATGGCTAACACCATGTTCTCGACATAGGGATCAGACAATTTGGTCCCCAACTATATCACCGGGGGTCCATCCTTTCCTGACGCAGCCTCCTCCGCTGCCCTTGCCTCTGTAGCATATCGGGTTGCCCATTTATTTCCCCAGAAATTCGACACGAACTACACGGATGTGGCTGCGAAAATACGAGATGCTGTCATGGGCAACATCACGAACCTTGGTACCTTACAGCCCATAACGGATCCCTTGCCAGATCCCTTTCCGTACTGGAATTCAACGGGATTGCTGAGTACGGAGTCGCAAGCATTTGGACTGATGATGCTCTCGGCATGGAGAGACTGGATTGGCGCCTGAAAGCGCAAGCAAATTTTCGAACTCTACCTAATTTCATTCATTGTTTATCACGCTCATTAAACCAAATTAAATAAAGATAAAGTGCCCAACGGACAACATGTCCGCACATAATGTTCTACCCTTTATACAACAGTAAGTTGGAAGATCCAGATAAACAAGGTAGACCATGTGTAGTGCAACAGGTCACTCGCTAGGTAGCTTAATATTATTGTGAAGAACTTCTCGTCCGTTGAGACCTGAGAATATGGACACGCTGCGTTTTTATGTATCTGAAGTATTCAAGAAGATATTATAGCGCTTGACCCGTTCAACTATGATGACGCGCATGCACCTATCATGTCCTACTGGAGAAAGGCGTGAAGGGCTGGGCGAGTATTTGAGCTCATGAGTAGTGTTGCTGTCATGCCAATCCAACTCGAAACATCATCTCGACAAAGGTACGTGACTTCGGTATAGATACAGATAGATATTCGTCTGTGAACTGTCGAATGTCTATCATAGTTGAACGGATCAACTTAGTACCATAAGATTTCATGTGATCATATGGAAGTCAAAGGAAAAGTCAGGGACGAAAGAGCTGCATCGCTAAGACGGGTGTTGCATCGTACATACATGCAAAAGAATACAGGGTACAGTGAGACGTAACTTTTATCTACCTACACGAAACGTAACCCAAATAAAAACCCTTCACGAAGAAGGGAAGGAGCAAAAAATTATGCGATAATCCTCAACAGGCCCGAGGGCTCCAGTTGAAAATGACAGACTCCAGCATAAAGCAGGAGATCTGCCCCACATCGACGGAAAGAATCATCGTATAAAGTCAAGGCAACAAGCTCCTGCGAAATCTTATTATGAGCTTCAAGATACGGTACGACATATTACTTACGACGATGAATAGCCACCAACGGGCTCTAGAAGACACGTGTAGATCATAGAACAACAACCAGTTCGTGAGACGGTGATGATATACTCTTGCTGGCGGAAGGATGGGTTTTTAACAAATTCCGCCACCGAAAACGAGTTCTGCAGGATAAATTTTCAACGGGCTTCCACTTCGCTGCATGCGCGCACACAGAGACCCACATACGCCCGAAATAACTCAAGGCATAGTGAATCCGACTCGAAGCTAGCCTCGCTGGACCGACAGCGTGCAGTTGCAGCTTGACATCACGGAAGAGCTTTGGATATGGCAATGGTCTGTGAATCATATGTCATGGGGTTCATGTCCTAGGTAGGGCCATGTCCTGGTAATATTCAAACGCCCAGGGAGACTTGAGTCACGCCCGCACCAAGCACGGAAGCACCGATTGATTCCTTCAAGATCATCCTCGTATGCTTTGTCCATGACTTGCTCCGTGAGCAACGCATCATGTATGTCTACATGGTCTAGATATGATTGCGTGGTATGCGCAGTTCAGTGCGGCTGTAGTGCACTGGTCAATAATGACTGCGTGGTATATGCGTTTTTGTGCGGGAAGCACTAGTCTGGTCGACAATATGACTGCGCAGTATGCGCGTTTTCTGTGCGAGTAAGCACTGATCTGGCCAACGATATGACTGCGTGGTATGCGCGTTTCTGTACGAGTAGGCACCAATCTGGTCAATGATGAGTGCATGGTATGCGTTCGTCAGATGCTTTCTACTTTGGCAGGTCAAGGAGGGCAACGCTGCACGCGAACGCACAGATGCATCGATAAACCACGCTCAAAGCGTACAGTCCTCGTATGCAAAATACAAAGCCACTTGACCCTTGGTATCATTGTCATAGTAGCAATTGGTCATGGTTGCGTCTGTCAAGTTTGTGATAGGCATCGACATGAAGTCTAGTATCGTGAAAAATCGCTTCGGCGCTTTGACAACTTTGGCATAGTCCTGCACGGTGAGTGAAATAGCATAGTACTGCTGGGAGGCATCTGCCTATCTGGATCGCTGCCTCGCTGCGAAATATGTATTCACAGAGGAAGCCGATAGGAGGGCTTGCCTGCCACTCCCTCGTACTTTCGACTCGAGGCTGATCATGAACGCAAGCTGAAGACTCGGACGTAGACTAGTAGTAGAGGATGCATATCATGAAAGGGAAAGAAGAGAATCGGTAGCGAGGAAGATTGGAATCCCGATTATGACAAGAGCGGAAATTACCGGGTTTGAAACTATACAGTTCAAGTTAGCCGAACCATTCCAACTACCCGACAGTTGATCTGGAGGTTCCCGTTATCCGTTATCATTGGCCCTGTCGGACCCTGCTGCTGCAGCTGATGATTCCTGCAGGACATCTATGAAATTTTCATACTGATGTATCATTGTTACCTTGTGTCAAGCAGCCAAGGCTAGCCCTATCACATCTCCGTCTCACATGATTAATTGGATAAAGAGCCATAATAGTCCACGCCCTGATTCAAGTTCCTTCGTATTCCTGGCATGGACAAACTGATAAAAACTGGAAGTGTGGAACCCGAATCGGTATAGCGTCTGATTTACAAGACTATCATAGTACATATACATTGTAAATGTATGATATAAGCCTGAGATAAAATCACTTATCAATCTTACTGCTCAGATAGCTGGTGAATAGATAACAGATAGGAAAAAGTAGCCAAACGCCAAAAACCTGTATCAAACATTGGTTTTTATAGCCATGCTCGACGTTTTGTTGGTGTGGGCACAGGAGAAGCAGCGCTCGGTGGAGTGAAAAATCCGTCAGCAGTGATTCCCATTGCTTCCACCCCCGAACCACTAGCCTTGCGATGCGTCCCACGACCAATGGATATCGAACCTCTCCCAGAACCAGACGCACTCCCAGGATGCTCTATGCTGATTGTCGAACGCGCTGGACTTCGATGACGGCGCCCTGCACCATTGTTACTTTCGTCATTAACAAAGCCCACACTGCTTTCACTGCCTCCGCCTCCATTGCTGGTCCCATTTGCAGGAAACTTTCGTCGCCGCGGTTGGTATGGCAGCACATTTGAATCCGCACCTGTACCACTACTGCCCCATACGCTGGCCAAATTCTCGTTCGTGGAAGTAGTTCCCGACCCACTGGGTCCAATCGGCATGACTAACACGGCATCATCAATGTCCTCATCATCACTCCGTAAACTCAATGGCCGGGCCTGCTTGAGCTGTGAGCTTGACGAACCCTCCGATGATGGCGGAGAAGGTGACCTTTGAGTGGATGGGGGCACTGCCTCCGTGCGATCATGGACTTCGTCAAATATTTCATGGTAGCGCTGGATGCAGAGCTTGACGATAGACCCCAGAGTAGTGCCGCCATCTGAAGTCTCAGAGGAAGATATTGGTGCCGCCTGTGCGGGCGTTGTAATCGTGGAGGATGTACTAGATATCCATGGTCCATTTGGTATAGAACATAGGAGTACATCTTGCATCGGGTCCGAGCTTTTGACTAGGTTGGGACAAATGACGACAGCAAGATTGTGTGCGTCCATGCGATTTACATTTGATCGTAGAGACACTTCGTGCAGCACGTCTAAATTGGCATTAGATGCATGTCTTCTGGCGTATCAAAAGACAGTGTAACTCACAAAATATGTTACTCAATAAGATGTACATGCAGGGCATCAGCTGTGGCAGGAGTGTGTCGCGAATATATGTCGTAGCAAGGATGCCAGCCGAGTCATTTGATGGAGTCGGACATCGACGTATATCGGGATATAGAGATTCTGAGAATGGGGGGTCGGGAAGGTCGCGGAGATACTTCTTCAATAATACAGCTGCGAGATGAGGGTCGTTAAAACTTTGGAGGGAAACGACCTGGCCTGATCGAGGGTCATAACATGCAATTCAGTGTTTAACATAGAGAAATACCTCTGTCGTAGGCTTCTTGAACCTGTTTGAGCAACACGGAACTCGGCGAGCGCCTGAAAATCCCTTCCTCATTCAGCCCTATGTATGTTTGATGAGCTTAGGTTTAAACAAGATAGTTATCGTCCCGATACTCACCTGAGCTCAAAAGATCCTGGATAGAATCTTTCAGAACCCGCGGAATGCTACCCTTTTCACCATCATGACCCATGAGTTCTTCCAAGGGCACACCAAAGACGTTAGAGCGAATGGGAGTCGGTAATACAATATGCTGCTCCTGTTTCAAATTCTCTCTATAGATGTGTTATCAGAAGTGTTAAACAGGCTAAAGTGTGCTTACTTATACACTGCAGGTGGAATGTCAATTTGAGTCAATGGAACCTGGGTAGCAAGTTCTGACAGAGTGTCGACGTAGACTATTTTGCGAAAGAACTTTGGGCTATACAACAATGTTCAGCGCGGTTGGAAACCAAGACAGCGAAACTGAGAAACCTGACGATAGCACCTGCCAACGAGAAAAGCACTGCGGAGCGCAGGTAAGAGGAGCACCCGACCGAATCAAGATTTCACCTACTTTTCGAGAAGAAAGAAGAATGTACAATGAACTGCAGTAAACATTCAGTTACTTGCATCGTAAGTAAGTGAAGCATCCCTGACCAGGCGCTTCAAGTTCTTGCGGTACTTCCTACTTAGGCTTCGATATGCCTTCCAAATCCAGTTCCAGTGAGGAGTGTAGCGACCGCCTGCCGCGAAGAATACTACAGTGTAATCGGATTCAACTGGGGAGAACAAGGTGAGATTACTAGATAGTGATAGCACTAGAGACGGACAAACCAAAGAGATCAAGGTATGATAAAATTCGCCTGACACGGGATGAGGATAATAACTGGTTGCATTTTGCACAGACACGTACTGCAAAAGCAGATCATAGGAGACCTCTTGCGGATCAGGTAACGCTGAGGAGCTGAGAATAACCCTGCAGGTCACGTTAGCCGTCAATTAGAGCGTCCTAGTATCCGTCACCAAGGCCCAAGGCAGTACGGAAACTTACATAGGCCTAGTCCTAGGGAGGAAACGAACTATGAATAGCTTGACAGCCACTAACCATGTATTGCACTCACTCAAAATCAACCCCGGCCTGGAAAATGACCTTGCTCATAACCTCTTGCACTTTATCCCTTGCGCCGGGCTCATCTCCCGTAGCACCCGGGGGTTGCTTCCATGGTGGATTGAATACTTTCCTTCGACTGATAAGAGAATGAAGACCTGAGTCGGACCCAAGAGGAGATGTTGGAGAAGATTGTGCAAGTGAAAGAGCAGCAAGTCTCTGCTTCAAGCTGGGCGGCATGCTGAGGAAATGTTGTTACAGGTTGAAATGGTACAGAGAAGCCGGAAAGGACTACAGCTGAGCTGACTTCTGCCAATGAGGCGGGCGCGTGTTGTCTGTTGAGTGTTCTTGTCGATGATGGTGAAACGTTGTAACCATAAGGGTGCCTGACATTATTATTATATCCGCAGGTACTCCCATGTATGTATATACAGGAGCACAACCCAGTTGATGAATCCGAATAACGATAACAGCAGGCAATCTAGCGACGAACGAGGTCACTGCCAGTGGCTACTAAAAGTATGTATATCATTCCAATAGGACTCAGAAGTCTAGATGTTGCAAATGGGCCAGTGTAGTAATATACCTTTCTGTGACTCTGATGGATGTAGCCAGGCGCAAAATGACAAAAAGCAATCAGATCTAACGTCAGAAAAAAGATGTCAACACAGGGCGAGACTCGCTGATGGGCGCGTTGTATTCATTTCAAGTGGCAAGGCAACGTCCAGCCAAGATAATAAAATACTCAGGCTAGTGATCAGTGAGGGGTTGCGCTCGGGAGAGGATTCGGGCTGCGGTACTGGTCCCCGAGGCTAGCAGTGCTGCGCCTTCATCGGTGGAAGACACTATGCTATGGTCCTATTCACGAGTTGATGATAGCGCTCCCTATCACCACGGACAACTGGTGCGCCAAGACGAAGTTTGAGGTTACCTCCGTTGCTGCGGGGGCGCTAGTGATCAGTGCACGACCTGGCTCGGCTCAAAAACCGGGGTAAGGGGGCACTAACACCAGAATAAATTACCGTTTACGGCAGTGACGATATGGAATGGAGTAAAAAATTATTTAGTGTAAATGTTTACACTAAAGCTAGAGAAATTACCTGTGCACTAGCTGAAAGCCGCGACTTGAGGGTTCAGCTCAGGCTTGCAAATACCTTGGGCTGGGCCTTGAGTCCTCCTGGGTCCAACTCTAAGGCTCGGCCCACGGCCTAGAACCGGGCTTTGCGGCACATCACTTCAGGGGTATGTATACGACACAGCACAAGCCATTCCCGGGACAAGATAAAGTTCTTCCGCAAGGAAGTATCTACATCTGGTCTTTGAATTGCCGACCAAGAACGATATCTGTAAACTGAGCACGCTGGCAGACAAATGGCAAAGCCACTGCATGAATATCGAAGAATGAGTGGTCATTGGCTCATCCTGATAGAGATTGTCCGTGGGCCAGGATGTGAAGCTTTGACGTAATCGGATTGTGCTCCACAAGGAGGAAATGGTAAGCTACAAGACACCTTTCCAGAAAACCACGGTGCCCAATGGTGCCTTGTTGTTTGTTGACTTATGCGACACGGTACCGTAGAGCCCTTCCGATATCACGTTCGGGACAAGCAGCCGTCTCCAGTAATTTGACGGTAGGTCATTTGGTCGTTGACCTTGAAACATGTCTGCATGGACGGAGTAGATTGTCACACGAATGTCAGTCTCCGCATTTAAATCGGAAAGTGGTCCCCGCGTCGTTCGAGGTGGTCATGGGTTGGTTTAGTTTTTGGAAGGATATAAATTTCTGGTATGATGGAAAATTTAGTGTGTGTATTCCAAAGGAGGACAAACTGCAAGGCGCCGTGGATGTTCTGGAAAAGTCGCATTCTTCATCACACGGCTTTAGATTCAAAACACGACTCGTCACACAGGCGACACATGAAAGTTAAGGTGACAGCATGGGGAGTATATCAGCGATAGTCTGCTCAAATGAGAGAGAATGCATGCTGCACTACCACTGGCCAATGAGAAAATTTACTTCAGTTTGGATATATTCATATTAGGATGGTGTTGGCACTCTCGTACTCACCTTGACGATAACTCGAATACCCACCACCATTACAAATATTAGACTTGACTGGTGTGTCCGTGAGCAACTCGTTGTCATCCCATGAATTGGTTTGAAGTTCGAACACCTAACGACTGATCATCTGACCTGCAAAACTGGGAGATCTCCGGGGGACGATTCTGATACCTCTCGAATGGTAGTAAGGGGGATACCTTCTGGCAAATATTATCAGGAGTGGGTGAGGATTCATCAACTTGGTAGTCTTAGGGCCATATCGAACATGACAAGAACCGGTTTCATCCTATAGCCGAATGAAAGCCAGTTCAAGCTGACAGCTTCTCCTCGATGACGCAACCAGGTACGGATGGTCGGAACGACTTAGTGAATCTGCATTCTGATACGTTCTATGTATGCTTTTTGCCTTGGGTTTATCTTCGGCGTCCGGCAGCATTCAGTCGCCAACATGTATATATATCTATTCACGATATGAGTTTTGATAAGCGGACACATCTAAGAAGTGATGAACAATGTGATTGACCAACTTGAGCAGGAGGACGGGCCCGGATGAGGTGCAAGCGGCATCTAAACGGCCGACGGGCAGTGCAGGCAGTCAAAATTTCCACCCTTCGCAATGATAACGCCCAGCGTCAATCTGAAGACAGCCTAACCGGATTTCATGATTACAATCGATATAAAAACAATGAGAGAAATGACACACCAGTAGAACCTTCGAAGTTTTGATGATGAATTCTGATGCCATGCACCTCGCGTAACCGGCTGAGCGCTGGGAGTTTGGGACGCCGTTACGCTAAACAGCTGATATCAAGTACTATCTTGCAGTGGAGCACCACATCTCAGCCGTCAATTCCCAGAGGCCACCGTGGCGGTTTGCCAACGATAAAAGAACCGACAGCCCCGCGGCATATCTACTCTGTATTGCGACTCGATGACACTGTACTAGTGACTTTCAGCGGCGGAACAGCTGAGTGAATACCAACTGAATGATTTGCAGGGCCTTATCAGCGAATAAGAGGAGTATTATTGCCATAGAAAGAGGTTGGACTACCCAAAGAACGGGCACATAAGTGTAAAGGATGTTTTTGAATGGCTCCGTATACAAGGACTCCATACTAGAAACCGGCTAAAAAAAAGATAGCGTACCCGGTTCTTACTCACCACCACGCCGTGAACTGACATGTCCATTAATGTGCTGATCGGTGTCTTCAGGCCATCCACAATAACTCGCATTGGATGCATGGATAATCACTTCTGGATGTCAAAACCTCCATGGAGGGAGCATGGCGATCATGGCATTAAGTACTTCCGTTAGATCCAACTTGCCGAGAGGTCAGTCAACACAACAGTTGTAAGCAAACCATAAAAACTTCTAAACCTTCCCAGCAACCTTCCCAGGCCCACGACTCCGGCTATGGCAATAGCCATTCCGAACGACTCCAGACTCACTCTAGTTGAGTCACTGATAAAAAGCAACAGAAAAGTTTCATAGGGTGGATCGTCTTCGAACCACACCTTATTAGCCTCTCCATATCCACCCAGACGACCTTGGCAGGATGTACCACAAGTCCATGTTCCCCGACCTCCCTGTCGTGCAGAGGCTAATGTTCATCACTTGTTCTTTAATCGGCCAGAGCAGCAGACCTGGCCAGATTATACGTTGTACGTGAATGCAACTACTGGTAAACGGTGGTCTTTTCGTCAATTCGTTGAGCGTGTGCGCGATGGTGCTACGCCCTCGGAACTGATATCGACCAAGGTGGTCTCGGCATCTCTTTTGCGAAGGGTGAGATCGTCGGGATCCTAAGCGAAAACTGTCTGGTATGCTTCTATCTTATTTAGCAATGTATTATCAATCTATATACGCAGATCCAGGACTATATGCGTTATTGCACTCTCTGTTGGCAATTGCAGTGCCTTTCGCTATGATTTCCGGGTTCTCGACTCCTTTCGAGTTTAAACATGCTGTGTCACTATCGCAGGCTACTCGGATTTTTGTCAGCCCCTCATTATTGCCCCTCGCTTTGACCTCGGCCTCCCAGATGACCGGATTTACCTGCTAGAAGGCCACATCGAAGGTCGCTTGAGTTATGAAGACCTCGTCAACCGTGCTCGACGCAATCGAATACCCCGCTTGCCTATAAAGCATGCCACGCGAGACACTTGGCATATCTGGTTTTCTCGAGCGGAACAAGTGGTCTTCCCAAAGGTATGCGTGCCGCATTGGTTTTGTATTATAACCATATTGGAAATTCACTCTGATCATTGCTCCTTTCAACAGCGGTTATGATATCTCATGGAAACTTAACGAATTCATTCCTTCAGGTCAAGGTTGTAACAGAAGAAGTAAACAAGACTCAGAAAGTACTTATTCATGTCCTCTTGTGCGACAAAATGCTTACATGGCGACTTAGCCACCCGTTTGGAATGGTCCTGACGGCATGCAAGTGCTATTTAATGTTCTCCTATACACCATACGTATGGCTTGCACATATCATGTTTTCGGGTGTTCTTTTCGCCACTCACCGTCGTCTTGCTCCCGAAATGGGACGTCGATGCCTTCCTCAGCGCCATCCCTAAGTATGCACATTCTTCAACGCACATCTACATGATAGCTGATTTATTTCAGGTATCGCGCCACCACTTTATACCTCGTTCCTTCCTTGGTCCATCAGCTTGTACATCGCCCTGAGTTCCAAGCCGCTGACTTCAGCACTGTTCAAGTTGTGCATTGCGGAGCTGCTTACTTACCTGTGTCGCTTTCGGAAGCACTGCTGTCTCGTTTTACGGGTCTTGAGCGGATAGGTGAAGGTGAGCTGCAAATCTTCTTTCGGCTTTACACTTTGCTAATCTCTCGTAGGCTATGGGATGTCTGAAAGCGTGAGTTCTGTCGCCCGACGAATTGTTTCTATGGTATTGACGTTCGGCTTTTCACTCGTCAGACAATATCTATTGCTAACAAACCCATTCCCGGCGTGCTTAACGGGCGGGCGAAAAACAAGCCGGGCTCCACAGGCGTCCTACTTCCTGGCATCGAGGTTAAGGTAGTGCGTGAAGACGGAACGCTGGCTGCAGTGAACGAACCGGGAGAGCTACACGTTCGATCAGGATGTGTTGCGCTTGGATACCGTAATAATCCGAAAGCAACTGAGGAAACATTCGTCAATGGATGGCTTCGCACCGGTGATAGAATACGAATTGACGAAGACGGAGTTTTGTTGTGAGTGTCTTGAAACACCGACGAAAGCCCTTCTGATTGCAGCGCAGCTTCGAGGATAGAGCAAAGGTACGAGCTACGAGGAAAGAAACCGCCGTCATTTACCCACCTGACATGGTCACAGGACACACTCAAGGTCTCGGGATTGCAGGTCTCTCCCGTAGAGATCGAAAATACGCTTCTGGTGCACCCAGATAAACTTATTATCGATGCATCAGTCGCGGGCGTGAGTGGTGGACGCACCCTTGATGAGCGAATACCCGGGCGTGGGTCGTGTTGTCTCCTGAGGGTCACAAATTGGGAGCTTCTGCAACAATGGCAAAGCTCGACGCGTGGGTGCGCGAGTCGTTGAGTAAATATAAATGGCTTCGCGGAGGCATTGAGGTGGTCGATATGGTGCGTTGCCAGTTTTTATTTCAAAGGTGTTCATGTGTTCATGCACAGACCGTCAGATTCCAAAATCACCCACGGGAAAGGTATTAAGGAGACAACTAGTAGAGAAATATGAACATGGGCAGAAGGCAATTAAGGCCAAACTTTAAGCAAATAACACTTATTTCATCACAATATCTAACGGAACTTGTCACGGATTGTGCATCCTATAACGCGTTTGGTGCAGGCTTGTTTTATTACATAGATCGCATCATTAAACAGTACCTTGGTTTAACGGGCATGTGGGTGCACGCATGAATTTTAACCAGTCGCTGCGTAACTCGTTCAACATTGATCTTTCCAAACCTCGCTGGCAGGGGCTTCAAAGCTAATAATAGCATTGACTCGGAATGGTCATTAATTCATTGGTTGACGCTCGTACGGAAACAAGTTCTCACCACAAGCGTCATATATAATGGGTACTCTCGGCTTCATTTCATAGGCTAGACGCCCAGTATCTTATTCCTCAGCTCAAGGGTTGAGACCTCAGGATTCGGACCGAGGCTGTTCAACTTACGGTCATGTACCACAAATCTCTCTTCCCCGACCTGCCAGAGGTGGTCGAATCAAATGTCCACAACTTGATCTCAACCGGCCCGACCAACG